>BPLR01000230.1:0-12943 GCA_021605095.1 Caerostris extrusa
GCTTGTATATTAGGGAATTTTTAGGTAATATACATTTTAAATTGAAAAATTAATTTAGTAAAATAACAATTAATAGTCTTTATGGTTGCTATCAAACAGTTGTTCTACTCTATAACGTAGTATATATGCAAAGATACTGGGGTGATAATGCGTTTCTCAACATCTGGTGTTATCAAACATATAACAACGATTTGCCAACTATTAGATTTAAATTTTGGAGAAAAAATCAATCGAAAATCCTGTTTTACTTTTATATTTCGCAAATATCGAATTACTATTTTCGACTTAATTTTTAACTTGATAATGGAAAAAATTCTGCTTATTATGCTACAGTTAGAGAGATGTCAAACCAGCAATTATTGTTTTGATAAATAAACGATATTTATAAGGATTAGAGATTCTGTATAAGGAATTTCATTATAACATGCAAGTTTAATTTTTAAAATAAGCATTGAAAAGCTATCTAGTGGTTTAATATGATAATCGCCAAATCGACACTGATTTAATCAGAAGTACTTTCTGGACCATGACATGGTGACGAGCCATTTTCCTGTTAAACCCAATTACTTTTACAGCCAGTTTGCATGCTAGGTTATGAAAATTTTTGAAACTTTTAGAAATTTTTGTGCAATAATCTACATTTCATTTGTGTGCATTTATTTAATTTCAAAAAATTATTCTTAAAATAAATATGCTTATTTATTCAGTAAAATTTCGTATGATTTAATTTTTATGGTTAAATTAATTCGATTTAAAATGTTTGATGAAATTATTGTTTTAAAATTCGAAAATGTATTATACGGAAAGTTACATTTAATTGCTGTAATATTCAATAAAAACCAGTAATTGCAGATTTAGAAGACGCGCATTATAAGACTAACTTCAAATAAACAAGCACAGAGTGAAGAAATACATTTTTTTCTGGCACAAATTTTTTATCATGCAATCTTTCTCTGTTTATAGCCATCAGGTAAAAAACTTCACTGAACACCACTTTAAAATAAATAAAAATATGAAAATTTCAAATAGGTTTGGTTTGGTTTGTCGCACTACGGTCATCTTTTTGCGGCTAAAAGGGCTAAACAGACCGGACCTACAGTTTAACGTGGATTCCGAACCCTCACAATCATCCATGCCACAGTCAGGATTCGAACCTGAAGCCTTCAGTACCAACTGTCAGCATGTTAGCCAATTGGGCACCAGGCCAATTGGCTGGCGTGCGTTTGAAGTGATACCTGTGGTACCGAGCGCCAGAGAGCTAGAAACTCGGCCAATCATTCCCCATTTTTTTTCCAACAGAGACTTCTTTAAAAATAAATTTAATTAAAAACTAGAAATATAAGCAAATCCTACCTTTCACTAAATTACTAGCAATCTAAAGCAATTTACGTAACAAATTTATTTTGTTCAGAAAAGTCGTTTAAAATATTCTGTTGGAATAAATTCATATTCATTTGAAATAAAAAAAAAAATTAATTAATATTTAAAATCTGTTTTCAAGCAAAAGAATTTTTGATATAAATATATTATTAAAATAAATTTTAAAACTATTAGGTGTAATTTCTATTAGCTGAATATAGAATATCACAATTAATATAATTGAAATACAGTTAACTCAACAATTAAACATTTTCCGATTTTACTGAAATTGTGGCTACAAATGAAATGAAATAATTTTATAGTTACACGTGGAATGCTAGTAATTTTATTTTTTGCATTCACAATCTCTTATTTTGTATTTGATATGAAAGAAAATGTAAACCCATAACATGTTTATCCTGCTTTTAACAATTGTAAGGGAACATGAATATTTAAAATAATTTAACTAATTTTCTCTTCATAATAAGTACACATATATTCATAATTAGTGATAGACACATAATTAGTAAACATAATTTCAAAGAGAAGTTTAACAGATTAGCATTTCTTGCACTGTTATGAAAATCCGCGTGTATCTGCAAAACACTAAATAATACCTAGTAAATCGTGTACTGCGAATCAGTATAAGAACACTTTTTATACATCTAAAATTTTATTGAGAATTTAAATAACATAAATTATAACAAATACAAAATAAAAATATACAATATTATAAAAAAAATTGATTATGATACAGTAAAAACAATTTTGAGACAGTTGAACAACTGAAGTCAAATCTTAAAAATCCTTTAAAAACTATTTTTCAGTTTAAAACAATTTTATGCTGCATTAAATATAATGCTTGTCTTTTATTTAAAAACAGTATTTTTCTATCCAAGTCATCTTACATTTGATAAGTTGAATGTGCTTAAATATACTCATGTCCATAAATTAAGGATAATTCAGAATCACACAGAAATTGAACTCTAAAATAAAAATTTCACCTGTAGAATTATCACAACCACAACTTGAAGAAGAATATGCAAATTACAGGAAACCACCAGATGGCGCGGATAGTATGTCACAATGACAGTGTAAGAGAGGGGTATATAAGGAATGGTGGCAAAGAAGTAAAATTGTTCGCAAAGCGCTTTAAAAACTTTCAGTGCAATAACCGCATAGTTATGGCGCAAAAGGAAGCATTTGGATGATTTTTTACGTGATAGAATTATCGGGCGACTGGAATGTGGACGTACCCAACTGGAAGTATCCGAGGAACTTGGAATCGCCCAGAGTGTCATCTCCAGGCTTTTGCAACGATTACAAGATGATTGTAATGTGAGTAGATCTTAAGCACAGGTCGCCCCCGAGTTACAACGCCGAATGAGGACCGGTATTTAGCAGTTACTGCCAAAAGAAACAGACAGAGCACAGCATCAGACCTGTCTCGTCAGTTCTCTTCAGCTACCGGTATGACAGTTTCAAAGGCAGAACGTGTACAGACGCTTAGGGCACATTGGTCTATATCCTCGTAGGCCTGTCAGATGGGTTCCACTTTACCGGAACTCACTGCCGCCTGCGATTATCCTGAGTAGAGAGCATGCATTGTGGACACCGCAACAGTGGTCTAGTGATGTTTTCCGAAGAGTCCAGGTTTAATTTGCTGTCTGATTCTCGCCGGACTTTCATATGGAGAGCGCCAGGTACCCGTTACCACCAAGAGAACACCATTGAAAGACACCGTTACGGTGGTGCAGGATGGCAAGTTTGGGGAAGAATTATTCTTGGTTCCAGAACTGACCTGCATGTTCAGAGGTAACGATGACAGGCCACTTCTATCGGGATGTCATTCTGGTACAACATGTACGTTTATTTCGGGGCGCCATAGGTGCTGAATTTCTGTTTATGGATGACAACGCCCGTCCTCACCGTGCAAACATTGTAGTCGAATGCCTTCAATTGGAGGATATTACCCGTATGGATTGGCTAGCATACTCACCGGACTTGAATCCAATAGGGCATGTGTGGGATATGCTTGGCCGACGAATTGCAGCCCGTCAACTGTCAACCGGAACTTCGGAGGGCATTGCTTGATGAGTGGTGTAATATTCCCCAAGATCAGATTGATAATTTGATACTCAGCATGCCTAGGCGTTTTAAGGCCTGTATTACATCGTCCGGGAGACATACTCCATATTAACCATCATACTAACCATGTTATACTGTTTTTTGTAAATAGGTTCTTTTTTAAATTTGCTCCAGAGAGCAAAATTGCAATTTTTATTAATTATGTCAAACATATAGAATGTTTTTTGCTCTTTATCTTTTGTTTAATAAATACACTTTACAAATAAATCAATATAAGTTACTTCTGTTTCTTTCGTTGCCTGAACTTCATTATCCTTAATTTATTGACATGAGTGTACATTAAATTACATATTCAGAACGATCTTGTTTCAATTTAGATAGATATTAGTTTTTTAAAATTTCATTATTGTTCATAAAAATATTGTAAGGACAGCAGCAAGGAATTACATATTTATATTTTTAAAATCACAATGCATGATAAGTTCTGTCTTCTATTATTACTATGTTCGTTTTGTTAAGAGCGATGTTTCCCTCTGCGAGGATGTTCCAGAATAGCAGATGTGCTGGGCGTGTCCTCCGGAGTTGCAGATGAGTCCTCAGGAGTTGCAGATGGTGTGCATACAGCCTTCTCCGAGTTTTCCAGATTCTTCTGTGGTACAAGACCGCATGTGTTTATTCAAATCCCATTTGAATTTGAATGTCTTTCCACAGTCATCACAAACATGAGGTCTTTTTTCAGAATGTGCTGTCATATGTGTGGTTAGTTCTGACTTGTAACTGAATGTTCTGCCGCATTCTTCACAAAAATAAGGCCTTTCTCCCGTATGAAACTTTTTGTGATTGTCCACATATTCCTGTCGAGTGATTATGAATGTTTTTCCACATTCTTTACAAAAATGATTCATTTTCTTAGCGTGAATTTTCTTATGATAGTTCAAATGGCTATTTCGAGTGAATTTTTTCCGCAGGTATCGCATTCAAAGGGCTTCTCCCCTTTATGAATTCTTTCATGGCTTTTAAAATTCCACTTAGAAGAAAACGTCCTTTTACAATATCCACACTGGTGACGCTTTTCTTGGTGTTCTTTGGAGAAATGATCTTTTAAATCTTTTGGAAATTGGAATTGTTTTCCACATTTATTGCACTTGAAGGATTCTTCAGATGCCGCTGTATCCGTAGAAGACATATTGAAGACTTTGCAACTAGGATTAATTTAAAAAAACTAAAAATTTAAAACTGTGTATGTCGCATGCAATTGTCACACTAAACTTTACAAAACTCTTAAGCAAATTTATACACAATCTTTCTTGTTCAACATTTTGTGTTACCAATATTTTTTACGTTAGTTCTTTTTGACGCTTTTTCTTAACTAACAACGCACTATATCACGAACTTAATCATAGATTAGAAACTAAAATCCTGAAATTTTTTCACAATTTATTAACAATTTATTTTAGGTGAATTTTAATAAAATTTGGTTTTCAAATAATATATTCGCAAAAATTCTTAAGTACTATCTACAGTTTCATGAAAAATATTTACCTAAGATTATCAAGCTTAAAAATTCTATCGACTTTATAATTTAGCTAAAAGAAGCATAACTTTTTTTTAGGTTTCTTTTATAAATTTTTTTGCAATGGGTAAACCTGAATGAGGTCAATGGTACACAAAGTCCTGTCTTATATTGAACTTTATACGTTAATATTAAGCCAAAACGTAGTAGTAATACTATCCTCTCTACCAATGGTCTCCAAGATGCACTTGGAATCTCATATATTGGAATTTTACGACAGGAATTTTTATTTAGCAAGTGCATTTCGATTCTATATGAGTATCTGAAAGAAGGTCTTTTATATTCCGTACTTCATTTGGAATGCTTGACTCTAGCTCGTATAAAATTCTTTTGAATATTCAGCTGTATACCCAAGAAGTTATCATTTTAAAATTGAAATGAATTTTGATAGATATCACCAGCATATTGATTCTTCAAATTTACTTTTCTTTTTGAAAACAGGACTTTCCCGTCTTCTAAATGATTGTGCAGCAAAAATTAAAAAAATTGTGCAAAAAAAAAAAAAAAAAACTCAATAATTTCTCGTGTTCCAAAAAGAGTAAATAAATATTTAAATAAAAAGTATATAAATTAATAAAATAAAATAAAACACTACCTAAAATTCTAATAACAAATCACAGTTATTTTTTCTATAAAAATAGTTAATGAAAAATAGTCCTGGATAAGTGTTAAAAACAGAATTATATTTCCTATCGAACTGCAATTCATTAACCGACGTTTTGTTTTGTTTGACGTTCTACAGTCATCTTGTGTTCATGAGAGCTAAACAGACCGGTACCTTCAGTTTAAAGAGGATTCCGAACTACTAAGAAAATGTCATGCCACCATCAGGATTCTAACTTGCAGCCTGTGGTACGAAAAAGGAGTGCGCTAACCAGTTGCCTATCAGGCCTCTCATTAGCAGAGGAAATACATTTAAGCACTTTAATCTTTTCGAGGTTTGAATGGCCGAGTGGCTAGCGCTCTGGCGCGCGGTAGCACAGGTTTCGGTTTCAAGTCCCAGTGGTGCTAGGTATGTTTGTTGTGGCTCGGAATCGCAAGTCTCGGTTTCACATGATCGTAGAGCATTTCGGGACTAGTGTTACTTCGCTGCCATAGCTTATCTTCAAGCTATACGCAGCTCTGGTTTGTGCTAAGTGTGTAACGTCAGTGCAATTGTAAGGCATGAAAGACAATTGTCTAAGTGTTTTCTAGTTGCATTGGAACAATATATGTGCATATATATAAATTCCGTACTTTGTTTGGAAAGCTTAATTCTCTCTGGTATAAAAGTGTTCTGATTTTTCATCTGCATACTCCAGAGGTAATGCCTTAATAATAGAAATCAATTTTGATAGATTTCACAAGCATTCTGATTCTTCAAATTTACTTTTTTTCTTTTTGAAAACAGGACTTGCTCGTCTTCTACGTAATTATGCAACACAAAAGAAACCTCAATTATTTTTAGTTTTCGAAAAAAAGTAAAATATTTATAAGAAAATAAAAAAAAAAATCATTAAATTTAAGTTAACCCTACGCAGTGACCTGATAACAAAATCGCAGTTATTTAGTTAGATAAAAGCTATTATTAACTATATTTTCTTATTTATCTTAGGTTACCATTATGCTGGATATTATAACCAATGGAAAAAATATTTTTTTATTAGTAATGAAAATGTTTGAAATGTGCCACCATTTATTATCTTGTAGAAATTATAAACTCCTTTTGCAAGAAATGAAGGAGTGAAAATGAGTTGTGGATTATAGTCTTCGTAACGCTATTCTGTAGTAATGCCATAGATGACAAACACGGAGTACCAATTTCTGATTGCAATACACATCAAATCATGGAACCATGCATCGAAGCTATGTGCAAACTCTTACAGCGTAAAAAACGCACTGTTACCTGGGCATATTGAGTGATGTCCACATTGGCTGTTGTACATGTAAATAAATTAATATACTATATAATCGTATTTTACCATTGCTAAATTTGCATATAGTTATTTTAAACTTCTGAATGTAAAAGTCAACATGAATTAATTTTAATTTTGTTTCTTCTCAGTAAAAGAAAGTAGTAGCAGTATGTATTCTAATCCAATTATTTAATGGGACAAATAGGGAAAGAAAATGTAATAAAAGAAAAAAATTATCTTGAAGAAATTTATTTAACACATATTAAAAAAATACACATTTCTATAGATATATTCTGATATTATACATATTTTCTTAAATTTAAAAAAGTTTCCTAATATAGGAGAATTAAAAAGAAAGAATCCAACATGTAATTACTGATGAAATAAATTTTAGAAAATATTATGCTCGATATAAACATGAAGAAAGAATTTACTCTTATGACAAGTTCACAATTAATAACAGAAAATTATAAAAAAAAAAAGTTATATTCTTTTAGAATTTTACATAATTGATGATACTAAGATTAAAAAAAAATGCCATAATGATTAAAGCATCAGTTTTCTTGTTTGTTTTCTTACAAGAACGTATATTATGATGTGTCTAATTTGTTTAACAAATGATTTATAGACTGTTCGTCATGACTATTAAAAACAAAATTTATTTATTTATATGAAATGTTTCTTTTATAATAAAAAATTGCGTTTAATCGAGGAAATGACAAAATTATATGTAAAAAAATTTATTTATTTATTAAACATAAATGTTAAATTCTACTAGTATGAAAATCATGAATTTTGCAAACGTTCCTTTTCTAACTCTAAACATTGCACATCTGTAAAATTAACGTCAAGATGGTTTTGGATTCAAGGTTGGTAAGGAATAGGTAAATATAAAGTGTAACATTTTAAATGGATAGAAATAGATAATAGTAAATTAGTGATACGGATATATGAATTTTCTCATATTTCATGGCATCCGTTAAAGATACTTTTCATGTTTGGAAAACCTCCTGCAAATCCCGAGTAATTCTCTCGTGTTACTAATTCTAATATTTTTGTATAGTATTCAAAAGAAATAGTTTCAGAATCGATATTCCAATTTGCAGAATTATAACGCAATAAATAATTTAATGTGCAAAAGTAAAATAAATGCAATTCGGTTTGAATGAGGTTATTATCAATAATACATGTTTATTGAAATCTATATTTCAAATGAACTATTAGTAGATCGGATTGTTGCTTATAATAAACTATAAAATAATATTAAAGGCTTGTAGATATAGGAAAACAATTTTCTACAATAAAAATCTTCCATTCGTTACTTATTGAACATTGTACGTAATGCGTATCACAATAGAACACATTTTATAAATTGCCATGCGGCAGTAAGCGAGATGTTATTTTTGAATTCAAAAGCAGAGTTTTCAATGTGATAATCTTATGCATGATTTTGAGCAATAAATTTACAATTAATATCATTAAATCTGTATTATATATTCTTCGTTATTTTTTAATAATATAAAACATTTTTATTTTAATAATTTTTATATTTAATGTAATGATTTCTTATTGATAATGTGTATTAATTTTTTTTTTTTTTTTTGAAAATTAAATTTAAAACTAATGATAAATTTAAACAAAGAGAATCTTTGATTCAATTTTAGAAAATTTCGGACATCTGCACAGTGTAATATAGAAATATATAAAAAATTTAGTTTACGAAAATTTCTGATTTAAAGAAGTTTAATTATGCTTTAGCAAATAATAAATTACTCTCCAATCTTTTAAAACTGAATTTATTTTGGTTAAATACAATAAAAACCAATTTAAAAACAACACAAATCTTACAATAAAAACAACTCTTTTAGTAAAATTACATATTACTTTTATTTATGCATTAAAATCTAAACTGCAAACAACTCCAAACGTTTTAAACTAACAATATTAGTAATAAAAACAAATTTTATAAAACATTTATATATGTATACAAAATAAAATACTAGAAGATACCTATACACCTATACAAACTAAAATCTTAGTTCGCAATTTTTCCAATTTGATAAAACACAAATATTCTTTTAAAATATTAAAAATTTTACTGGAAATTTAACTTAAATTAGACATGAAAAATGAAATAATTTTTATTCATGAATTTTGGTAAGCTACAAACACAAGATTTTAAGCTAACAGCCTTACTCGTACAAATAAATATTTAAAAATATTTGTCTTCACATGAGGTCTGGGACGGGTCTCCAGATGAGTGGATGATTTGTGTTGGCAGGAGATCTTCCGCAACAATTTTCCACGTGCTTTTTCAAATCGTGTTTGTATTTAAATGCTTTTCTACAAATCTCACAAACATGAGCTCTCACATCTGTATGAGATACCATATGTCTCTTTAAGTCACTCTCCCATTCGAATGTCATTCTACATACTTCACAAACCTGAGTTTTTCCTTCTGTGTGAGTTACCTTGTGCCTCTCGAAATCGTTTTCGCATTTGAAAGATCTCCTGCACTCTTTACAACAGAAAGGTTTCTCTTTATGGGTTTTCTTATGTTGATTGAGGTGACCCTTCAGTCCAAATGCTTTCCCACAGTCTTGGCAGACGTGAGGTCTCTCGTCGTTATGAACCATTTGGTGTATTTTGAATTTACTCAAATATTTCATTGCTCTCCCACAATGATCACACACATAAGGCAGGTTTTTATGTTGTTGATGGCAATGTTTTATTAAACTATCTAAAAGTAGAAATGCTTTTCTACATACATTGCATTTCCGAAATTGTGTGGTTGGGAAAATAGTAGATGCAGACATATTGAAGGACTCTAACACTAGGAAAATTAAAAATATATTTTAAATAAAGTTTTAAAGTTTTTCTTTACTTTTCGATAATTACTGCCACGTTTACGAAATATATATATTTGACTATCTTTTACATCAGACATCAACGAATGCATATATATATTTTACATAACAGGATAGCATCTAATTTATTTTTGTACTGTTGCCAGTTTCTTACTGCAGTTTTTGTTGCTGCTACTTTTGTTTTCCTTAAAATCATACGCGCTACATCAGGATGTAATCGCATTCTATCAAGAACTTGGAAATAAAATAATTGAAATTTTTTAAAAACCATCAGTGAATATCTGGTTTGATTTTGAAAATATAGTCATTTCAAAATTATTAAATTTTTTCAAAGTGTAGCATACATCTTAAAGTTAAATATCACATCTAATTACAAAATTAATGTTCTCTAATCATCAACCATTTGTCCATTGCATGCATCAGTAGATGTTAAAAAATAATAATGCGAACACTAATACAATTACCTTATTATATCGGGCATTTTATTACACGTGATATATTCGTCCTTACTTTAGGAGGTATGATACTGTTGGGCCATAAACATCTGTTTATTACATTGTTAGAAACAATATGTGCTATTATTACTTAACCAGCTAATTTAACCCACACTTTGACAGCTTATTTCTAAATATGCTATAAAACTACTAAAAATTGCACACACACACACACACACATATATATATATATATATATATATATGAAACCTTTAAACGAATTTCAGAATGTTTAAAATGATTATTTAAAATAATACTGATAAATTTATCATGTCATAAATTTTATTGTTTGTCATTGGATTGATTGTATTTAAAAAATGTCATTTTATATTTCTCTTAGCAGATAAAATATATTTATAAACTTTCCTAACTACAGTGCATAGTTAAGCTTTAATATTTTCACAGTTGCTAAAATACGTCAGTGAATGTCATAAGGCAACAGAAAAGAATGCAGGCTCTGAACGAGAACACGAGCCATAGATAAAATGCAATTCAAATAAATAAATTTTTTTATTTCAAGCAGTTTAGAAGAATAAATTTAAAATTATTCGTTTACAAATGATTTGTAAATTTTCTAAACTGACCGACTCATTATAAAGGATAATCGATAGGATTAATGCATAAGGATTAAATTAATGGATAGGATTATGGTATAAGAATGTCGTGTTCCACTAAGTAGTATAACCTCGATTATACATTTGGCATCCATTCTAATCCCAGCTTTCAGTGAAGAAAAACATCTTTGATGTTTTTCAATGCATATTCAGCAATCTACATCATTATTCAGGCTGCTTGGTGGTTGACTTCTGTTATCTACATCGCGACACATAATTACGTGGTGGAATCAACTGGTTGTCTTCTTAGAAGGCAACATCCTAATTTTCTTTGCTCTATGGCTGGCCGTCAACGGAGCAAATCAATAAAATTTGAGACTCATAGATTTTTTTTCTTAGAAAAACTCTATTTGAAACTAATCTGAATATTTTTGTCTCTAATATTTTATAGATAACAACTATTAAGAAACGTATTTTTAAAATTTAAGTACATTTTTAAGTATGCTATATATATTTCTATATTTATAACCAAAAAGAGAATACAGCTTGTTAAATTTTAATATTCAGATTTGCTAAAAACTACAAATATATTATTTAAATAACAAACGTTAGATAAGCCATATCCACTGATTTAAAAAATTTTCACTTGTAAATGACACTAAGGTTAAAATTTTGTATTTCAAAAGCGAAAATTCTGTTTCTTTTTGATAGAATCTCGAAATCCAAGATGCATCTCAAAGATAATTGTATACATATTTGGAGCATTTACATGGGAATCTGATATCATAAAAGAAATTTTACGGAAAAAATGAAATAAAATTATTTATTAAAGTTTAATGAATGTTGCGAACGATTGAAATACTAGCATTCAACAATGTAATGGAGATTAAACACGAATCTGAGCAACAGATGCAGGTTTTTTTTTTCTTTTTGATGATTATGTAATTTTTAAAGGTTATATATGTACTGTTAAACTTAAAATCCGTAAAACTAAAATCAAAATGGGGACATTTACGGAAAGAGATTCTTGTTTTTATTTATTTTGTTCATTGAACCCAATTTAATAATAATAATAATACAAATTTACGCTCATGATCCGCGCCAACTGAGTGGTTCACTTCTTTACGAATTGCATCGAGTATGTCAGTAATCTGCTGATCTTTACAAGGAAAGAAATTTAGATGCAAAAAATAATATCGAAAAAAATGTACTCATATTCAAGTTGATTAATTAAAATGCATGATTCATTATAAATACCTTTCTGATTGGTTATGAAACATCCGTTACAGAAAATGTTTTTGAAGATTAGACTCAAAGAATTATTAAATTAAATAATTTTATTTTCAAAATAAGTATTAGTTAGCCTTCAAAATCATTTGATTTTTACTATTAAATAAAATGCCGATCAAAATTTAAACTACTTTTTATATAAACAATTAAAGGCAAACAAATTTTCTTGAAAATATTTCCATTGAAACTTGAGAAACAAATTAGGTGTTATCTTTAAAAAACTGAAATACAATAATATAAGAAAATATTCACGGTATTTAGATTTTAAATATATTTTTAATAAGATTGATCGAAGCATATTTTAATTGAAATGATTTTATATATTTATTATAGCATTCGTAATGTTGTCTTTTGGCTTGTATATTAGGGAATTGTTGAAGGTAAAATATATTTTTAAAGAAACAGAGATAAATTTATTAAAAATATAAATAATAACAAGTAAATAACTTTATGCTAACAATCAACAAATAGATGTTCTTATCTATCATGCAATAAATAAAAAGAAAATAATTGATACTGCGTTTATAAAACGTTATTATCGAATATATAATATCCTCAATTTGCCAACTGCTAGTTTTGAAACTTATTTCGAGAAAATTATAAAAAAATAATCTTTTTTATTTTATATTCCTCAAATATCAAATCACTATTTCCCGAATTTTGAACGTTTGTAATGAAATAAAATCCTGCTTATTATGCTACATTTAGAGAGATGTCAAACTTGCAATAATTGATTTAAAAAAATAAACGATATTCATAAGGATTAGAGATTTTGAATAATGCTTTTTAATATAACGTGCAAATTTAATTTTTAAAATATGCA
>BPLR01000231.1:0-68967 GCA_021605095.1 Caerostris extrusa
CTTTGCCATTGATACTATTTTAATACATAGTAAGTGCAAAACAAGTACTCAACTTCCACAAATGTGGATTATTTTTGAATTTACTGCAGCGAGCATTGGCCTTCGCGCAGTTTTCATATACCTCTTTAGGATTGATTTGTCGGTGAAGTTTCTCTGCGACAGCGTTTGGCAACATGCTCTTTACTTTTGATTTGAAAGAAATGGCGGAGAGTCAAAGGCTGTGCTTGCATTATGCAGATCCTGTAAACAGCAATTAAATCATATAATTCTATTTCAATGCAATGATACCTGTATCAATAATATTAGATGTTTCAATCATCCAACTATTATGGAAATTACGCTATAAATACGTTTTATAGTAACATTAAAACCTCTTTTTACCAACACAGTGAAACAGAAGTAATATTTTTTTCCAGCTTTAGCTGTGGAGTAAACATACATAGATGTCTTGATGCCTTAAGGCAACAGCCGCACAGACGTTACTTCACTTTCGGACTTCACCCAGGCGTGTAACTTGAAGATAGCCGCGCCGCGGAGGGCGAATGCCCTCTGGCAACGCTCTACGATCCTATTAGGACCGACCTATTTAGTTTAAAGTGAATTCCGGAACCCTACAAACATCCATGTCACCGCCGGGACTCGAACCTCGAAAACCTGTGGTACCGAGCGCCAGAGCGCTAGCCACCGGACCATTCATAGGAGCACAGAAGTAAATATAGAATTTTCAATATTTTTTGATAATTCATTATCTGACATCATCGAAAGTTTGCTTTTAAAAATTACATGCCGTTAGAAATGAAAATTATACAGTTAAACCACGTGATTTCAACGGCCAATCAAATTGAATATTTGTAAAAGCGTATTGTGAGGAGAGGTTTAAGACAACTCCTATGCACTTACATACCAGAAAAATCCCTCCATTTCATATGATCTCTGGTAGCGCCATCTATCAATTATATTTATAAATATTATAAACAATATAATTATCCTTTTTTAATTGGAAATTAATTGTTTAGCAAAAATATCGAAGAAATAGTTCATTTTTAAAATCTTTTACAAAAATGTGGGGGTGTTTTTTGATGAAACGTCTAAATATTTATAAAAGAATGCTAAATTAATTATTTTACATTACTGTTATTATGTTGCTGCAGTTCTGTCATCTATGATGTTTCTTTTGAGTGCTTCCTTCTGTGAAGAGATACGCAGACTGTTATTTGAATAAGTATCATTTATCTAATTTTATCATTTATCTAATTTGCAGGCCGGGGGGCCGAAGTGTTTTTTCGATAATATTTTTTCCAATTTCTTCTGACAGGTGACAATGGCCTAGAGTCTATCACCTGTCAAAAGCGATATATATCTCTTAATTTTATTAATTATTAAAATTTCATACCTTCGGTGCCTTGCCTCCAAGGGGTCCCGGCCGGGCAACGTGTCCCAAATACACTGCAAAAAAGGCAATAATAAAATCAGTTTGGGTAAAGCTTCCTTTCTTTGTTAGGGGAAGTCCGTTATGGACGACCCACAGAATCTAGAGGATGATCACATGGCGAGGCCATGGAGATCTTCAGGACTATTTTAGATCTTTGCTACAGAGAAAACTTAGAATTGAGGATAAAAAATCATATGAGAGATCTAACCTCTCAATTAATGGACATTATCCAGAAACAAACCAGAGAAATTTCATCACTCACTGGAGCAAAGGAAGAATTAATTAAACTTCTTCAGAAACCTACATACGCTGAAGTAATGAGTCCCAAATTAGAGAAAATGGATCATAAAACACCTAATTTAATCCAAAAGAAAACAAAGAAATGTCAGGCAATTATAATAAGACCTAAAGATGAAAATAAAAGCTTCATCATATACCAAACAGCAACTTCAAAAGAACATAAATATTAATAGGCTAAATGTAAATATAAAAAAATAAGAAATGTTGCAAGAGGAGAACTTTTATCGAGTCATCCACCTCGGAAGAGGTTGAAAAAATGATGGAAGAAATCCAAAAAAATGAGAATATTCAAAAAAGATTTCACAGTGTCGAAACCAAAGTTAATAAATCCCAGTGTTATATTTTACAATATCTCAAAAGATACCACTGAAGATGAAATATTAAATACTATAAAAGACAATTATGCAGAGTACACATGTGAACAAGATGAAATAAGAATCAAAACTTCCTTCAAAGGTAAATATGGAAATAATTTTTATAATTCAAATGGGTCCATGTACTCAAAATATTATAAGCAGAAAAACTATTACTATAGGTTGGGGGATAATCCATTTTAAGGAATAAATATCTCCGACCATTGCAATGTTTTAAATGCGGCAAATATGGTCATCTCTCAAAAGTATGCAGAAGGAAATTTGTACCAATTGTGGCCTTGATGACCACAATTGGAAAAATTGTAGTAAACAGGTTAAGTGCGCCAATTGCAATTATAACACCAAATTCAGGACAAATTATAATGAAAATCATAGCAGCACTTCACATAAATGCAAAATCTTTGAAAAAAGTAAAAAATCTAATAAATAAAACGACTTATGGATATTAGTCCATCAAAAATATTAAAGGTATACATATTAAACTTAGGAAATTCCATTGTTGCAATGGCGCAACTTAACCAATACATTATCAATAAGCCAACCATGACTTCTACTTTGAACGAACCCTATTATTACAACAACAGAATTATAAATATTCCATTTCCATTATTCGGTCTTTTCAGAAAATGAAAAACTGAACAGCTATTTTATTAAAGAACCCTTCTCAATCTTTTATGATTTATATGAACAGAGATATAATCATCATGGAAATTTCTTACTGCAATATCTTTTGTTTTGGTTTCAGTTTATTGCTCTCCAAATGAGACTATTGAAGAAAATCTTTTCATCCACAAGAACAACTTCAAAAAATATTTAGACAGGAATATAATTATATGTGGAGATTTTAATGCCAAATCAAGGGTCTGGGGTCAGAGACCTAGACCCAAGAGGGCAAAAACTTTTGGATTTTTGTGCAGTAAATGACTTCAACATAGAAAATAACCCAGCCTCTCCCCCCACTTTCTGTTCTACGAGGGGAGAGAGCTGGATTGACATCATTCTTACTAGAAATATTAATACTGGTCTCTCGGTTGAGGTTGTTGACGAGATAACAAATAGTGACCATAACTTAATAGAAATCATTTGGCTATTTGATATATCTTCAACTGATGAAAAATCAAGAATAAATTTGAAAATAATAGATTGGCTAAAACTAAAAGTGAATATGACTAAGGTAATAGACAGATATGTAAATAACTTCTCTGTTCTTCATAAAATTAATATTGATCAACTAATAAATAATCTTCAAAAAGATATATTTAAAACTGTTATGGACTCACAGAGAACTACAAATAAAAAGAAAAAAATAAAAACGCAATATGGTGGACCCCACAATTAAGATCAGAAAATCTAATACAAGAGCACTAAGGAGACTTTTTCAAAAAAGAAATGAATGATGATATAAGAAATATAAAAAACTAAATTATAGAAGACAACAAGCACTTTACAAAAAAGGCACATCTTGGAATGTAAAAGGAAATGTTTTAAAGACTTTATTGGTAATATTACAACTAATAATATTTTTGGGAAGAACTTTAAGATTTTAACAAAAAAATTAAGTCGACAAGAGCTTTTAATCCTATTATTAGAATTGATGGCACTGTCACTTCCTCAACTGAAGAGACTATACAACAGATTCTGAAATATCATTTTCCTTTAAAAATCTATTTAGATAATATTTTACCGGTAACTTTGAATAATTCAGAATATATTTCTATAGAAAATGAAGAAATTGAAATTGCATTAGATAAAATCAAACCAAATAAATCTCCAGGTATAGACAATATCCCTGGAGAAATAATAAAAAAGAAATATACTTTGCTAATAGGTCTTGGTTTGGCCATCTTTTAAATTATTTATTGAGGAATGGAAGTTTCCCCACTCCGTGGAAAATGGCCCGTGCGGTTCTTATACCGAAAACTGGAAAAAATCTTACTGAAGCGTCTCACTATAGACCAATTTGCCTCCCTGTCTACATGGGGCAAAGTTGTTCGAAAAATAATTGCAGATAGACTAACTTATTACCTAGACATAAATAGTTTTATCAGTTCAAATCAATGTGGCTTTAGAAAAAATAAGTCTACTATCACCGCTCTTCAGAATATAAAAGTTTCATCAAGAATGCAGATTCCGAAGGCAACATCACTTGCATAATCTCAATAGATATTAAAAATGCATTTAATTCCATTGACTGGAATATCTTAAAACATAAAATAAATGGGCTTCCTCTGCCTTCCTATTTAATTAATATTTTATTTGATTTTTTATCGAACAGATTTATTTCTGTTAATGGTTCTGAATTATCATATAATATGGGTATTCCACAGGGCTCCTGTTTAGGACCTGCCCTGTGGAATATCTTTATAAATGATCTTTTTACAGATTGATTTTGGAAATAGTGTCAATATTCAGGCTTTTGCCGATGATTTAATAATAATGATGAAAGAAAAAGCCACTTACCTTTTTAAAGAAACTAGTATCAACCCTTTGAATATCGTGGACAAATGGATCCAGGATCATAAACTCCAAATAAATTATAAAAAAAAAGTAGCTATATTATAGTCTCGAGTAAAAATTCTCTCATATTCCTTCTTTGAAAATCAATAATTATAAAATTACATATTCCACAAATTTGAAATATCTTGGCGTATTGATTGACAAAAAAAAAACTTACATGGAATTCACATCTAAATTATATAAAAGATAAAATAAATAAAATTCAAAATAAATTAAATAGATTTTGCAAGAGCCACTTGGGGCCTTGAGCCAAAAGTGAAAAAGGATATATATGAAAAGGTTCTGGAAAAGATAATAATTTATGGCCATGAAATTTGGAATAAAGGGACAATAAAACAGGATATAAAAATAAACCAGCTTCAAAGAATTGCCTTGTTGAACGTTACAAAAGTATATAAAACAGTTTATTCAGAAGCTATAAATATCTTAGCGGGTGTTCCACTAAACATTAAAATTAAAAAACCTCATGAGAATTTATAATCTTAAGGTTTATGGTGAGAATCTTGATCTGGATATAATTATTTATAAAGAAGATTTAGAGGAAACTCCCAGAAATTAAGCCCCTTGGGAAACCTTTCAAGTTAAAAATTCAAGCCCATTCACAAATAATTATAAAAATACAATCTTCACAGATGGTTCGAAACGAAACAATAGAACAGGATTTGCATTTGTACATTTCATCAACGAAAAAAGAATATTATAATGAAAAACAAGAATAAGTGATCATGCATTTATTTTTAAGGCGGAAATGCTGGCTATTAAAAATGCAATAAAATATATAAAAATAATAACTTATCAGACACTATTGTAGTGTCAGATTCAAAATCGGTATTAGGGGCTTTAAGTAATATAAATAACAAAGATGAGAACATATATGTATTAAAAAAAGAAAATCATTCACTTGAAAAGAGATATAACACTTGAATGGATAAAAGAGCATAAGGGTTTCGAAGGGAACGAACGCGCAGACAAATATGCAAAAGAAGCAACAGAGAAAGAGTTCGTAGACCTAAAAGTAAAATTAGAAATGTCTCAAATAAAAAAGTTATTACATAAAAATATAAACAGAATATGGCAATGCAAATGGAATCAAAGCACATAAGCAAGAGCGCCTTATGATATCTTTCAAATGTAAATAAAAATAGAATTTGAGGGGACTTTTTATTAATCAGATATATACTTCACATGGGGTCTTTGCAGCTTATCAATCGAGATTCTTCTCCAAATCTAGCACCTGCCAATGTGGTGAGGAAGAAGAAACCACACACCATCTTCTCTCTACATGTAAAATCTTTGAAGAAGACAGGGAAAAATCCTTTCCTCCAAACTATCCACTTCTTCCTATCGAGAAGACTATTGGAATTTCAGCGAAGTTAGAACGGCGGTTAGAAGAATTTTACAGAAACGTCTTGAACAAAACATGGAAAATGTCTAAAAAAAAATAAAATAAAGAGAGTCCTTTTGTTCGACAAATAATTTCTTTTATTATTTGTTCTTTTTTTTTCTTGTGGAGTTCCACAAGTTTTCTTTTTCTTCTAGAGGAAAGTCCCTCTATTTTTGTAAAAAAAAAAATAATAATAATAATAATAATAAAAATAAAAAATAGAAAAAAAAAAAAAAGTTGGTCACCAGTGGTTGAAAAATCTTCCAGTTCATTGATTTTGCCTTGATGGTTTCTTTTGATTTTTACGGATGGTTTCGTTTTTCTATATTTTGTCTTTGTTGATTCCTGTAGAACTTGCAATTTTAGTTTATCCCTTTAATTAGAAGTACAGTTCGGGATTACTTCATAATCGACCTGAAGTCCCGTGTGACCAAGGGCGGAGCGAAGGTGTAACAATCCTAATTATCTAATTTGCAATCCCGTTATAATTCATTTGTGTATCTGATAGACAGATTTTTGACTTAATTTTAACGCAAACACTAAAAAGTCGATCCTGTGCATATTCAAAGGGACGTCATGATTGAAAGCGATTGTGTTTTAATGTTTAGTTTGATGTGTTTTTGATACCATAATATCACTGTATAATATAACTGTATAATCCAAAGAAATTGATTCTCAAGCAATGTGAAATTGTAGTTTTTTTTTTTTAAACATGACATCCTTTGATTTAATTAATTTAGCTTTTTAGAGATTTTTTTCGTTTTTTGTTTTTCACAAAACAAAAAATAGAAACCAGTTTAACCAATCATTTTATTTTTTTAAATTCAATTAATTCAGAAATTTAGGAGTTGGATGCCTAAGGCAAACGCTGCACAGACGTTACTCACTTTGCATTACCCAGGGGGCGCGTCATAACGCGAAGATACGGACGCGCGTGTAACTTGGAAGATAAGCCACGGACGCGGAGTAACAATACCCCCGCAACGTTATACAATCCAAATAGGGACCGAACCCATGGTTTAAAGTGGATTCGAACCTACAAACATCCATGGGTATCCGCCGGATTCGAACACGAAACCTGTGGTACCGAGCGTCAGAGCGCTAGCCACTCGCCCATTCAGGAGCACAGAAGTAAATATAGAATTTTCAATATTTTTTGATAATTCATTATCTGACATCATCGAAAGTTTGCTTTTAAAAAAATTACATGCCGTTAGAAATGAAAATTATACAATCAAACCACGTGATTTCAACGGCCAATCAAATTGAATATTTGTAAAGCGTATTGTGAGGAGAGGCTCAAGACAGCTCCTGTGCACTTACATACTCAGAAAAAATCCCTCCATTTCATATGATCTGGCAGCGCCATCTATCAATTATATTTATAAATATTCTAAACAATATATTATCCCTTTTAATTGAAATTAATTTGTTTAGCAAAAATATCGAGAAATAGTTCATATTTTAAAATCTTTTACAAAAATATGGGGGTGTTTTTTGATGAATTGATTAAATAATTATAATAGATGCTAAATGAATTATTTTACATTACTGTTATTATGTTGCTGCAGTTCTGCCATCTATGATGTTTTTCTTTTGAGTGCTTCCCTTCTGTGAAGAGATACCCAGGCTGTTATTTGGAATAAGTATCATTTAATTTGCAATCCCGTTATAATTCATTTGTGTATCTGAGAGACAGATTTTTGACTTAATTTTAACGCAAACACTAATAGTCGATCCTGTGCATATTCAAAGGGACGTCATGATTGAAAGCGATTGTGTTTTAATGTTTAGTTTGATGTTTTTGATGCCATAATATCACTGTATAATATAACTGTATAATCCAAAGAATTGATTCTCAAGCAATGTGAAATTGTAGTTTTTTTTTTTTTTTTAAACATGACATCCTTTGATTTAATTCATTTAACTTTTTAGAGATTTTTTCGTTTTGTTTTTAACAAACAAAATAGAAACCAGTTTAACCAATCATTTTTATTTTTTTTTTTAAATTCAAATAATCCAGAAATTTTGGAGTTGGAGCATGATTATTGACAATCATAAAGTTTAATAAAATTAATGTATATTACAATATTTTGTTTGCTAAAATTTTCATCAAAATTCTTTATCATAAAAAGCATTAATTTGAATAAAATTAGTTTTTTCTGATACTCTATATCATATTGCTTTATTAACATTTCTTTATTATTAGTTTAACATGGTGTAACCTCAACAGATTCGAGTTCCAGACATTATATCAAATTAACATCAATACTAAGGAATCATGAAGAAAATGTTTTGTTAATTTTATTCGCATTGGACGAAAAAGGTATTTAAAATAGTTGGTGATGTAGCATTTTCTCACGAGAAGAGTTTTACATTTCATTCCCAGAAAAGAGGAATGTATATTATTTAAAAAACATAACAAACTCATCATTAAAATTTGATAGCAGAAGTTTTGTGTGGGTAGTTATATTACGCTGTAATTAGTGTCTTGTACTACGGAGAACAATCTGTCACTCAAATCTGATAGCAGATATTCGGCGTCATGTATAATGAGATTCAGGAAATTAGCGAATGTCCCTGCGACCATCACAGGTCGAAACCACTACAGATTAAATATCAGCCAGTGCTATACCACTGAGTTTGTTCCATCGTGATTTGTGATAGACCACGAGCTGAGAAATGTCTACTCGAATGAGAAGTGAGGGAAGCTGACTCCCCACCGTCTTGATGGATTTCATGTAAGGAGGTTTTTGAAGAAGAAAGGAAAGAGTGATGAATAAGCCAGAAGTATTGTTTTTCTTTCTTTTTTTTGAAGTGACTGAATAGGCCCGGATTTTCCGCCTGTTTACAAAGTGAGCCCCTTATAGTTTCGTGCATCACGCCGTGATAATTAATGTCTGTCGCAGACCAATGTATTAGATTCGTTGTAGACTTTATAATCTCCGTCCTTGGAGTGAACCCTGCACTTATGAATGCTCTTTAATTTTTCATTTTTTGCAATATATATTGTGACTAATCGTCAATGTCCTGCAGTGCGGGACGAGGACATCCCGCCGAGTGATCTACTCATGGATGGAGAAAGGGGCAGCTTCTGTTGTGATGGAGCACCCGTAGGCAGAAGTCTGACCTTTTGCTCCGTGACGCTCTTACAGTCATAGGAGACCGGGACCTACGGTTTAGTGAATTCCGAACCACTACAAACATCCATGGCACCGCCGAGACTCGAACGAAACTTGTTGTACAGAGCGCCAGCCACTCGACGATTCAGGACCATTGCAATATATACAAACTCTATTTACTTGTAAATAAAAAATTAAGTGTTCCCATGAACCTGAAAATGGCCCTCTTCTTGAAGCCGTTATAGGTTTAGTATTCGCCGAGACGTTACAATGCGATCTTTTTAATTTTGTTGTGTAGATTGAACGAAACCAATAATATATTCACTAATGTATTGCCCATTACATTAATTTCAGGAGTAATATTTTTTATACACAAGTTCTGAAATCTCATGGAGAAATAAATGACTATCATTAGTAATTTTGAATTATCAAAAAACAAAGCAACAATCTGTCACTCAAATCTGATACAGATATTCGGCGTCATGTATAATGAGATTCAGGAAATTAGAGAATGTCCCTGTTACTTTTATCTTAATGTTGTTGTTCTAATGCAGCTGTCAATACAGAGATAGTTAATCTTTATACCATCAGCGTGAGCTGCTGCACCACCATTACTTATTTTTGCACTATCCAGGAGGCATGTGTAGCTTGAGAAAATATACAAAGGACTCGAGTAACACTATCCCCACAACGCTCTACGATCATATTAGACCGGGTCTTACAACTTAAAGTGGAATCCGAGAAATACTACAAACATCAAGGCCCCGCCGAACTCGAACCCGAAACCTGTGGTGCCGAACGCGAGAGAGTGATTGCTGTAGATGAAAGATTAGTTAACAGAAAAATGAGACTATATTGCAATTTTGTAGTTATGTGAGTAATCGAACTTGGTTAATGCGCTTGTACAATTTGTAGAAAATAATATTTGCTGTATAATTTAAAAACATTGAATTATGAAAACACGTCAAATCAATATTGTTACATTTTCAATGCGTTGTATGATTTATCATCAATGGCGCAACAGCCCCATGGTGGGCCAAGGCCGTCTGCCTATTGAAAGATTTCGAGACAGGAGATATTTCCTTTTTATGGGGTAGTCTTGTCAGTCCTACGCCCAACACTCAAATTAGATTGGCACCTACAGTTTAAAGGGGATTCCGAATCACTACAAACATCCATCGCCTCGCCGGGACTCGATCCCGCAACCTATGGTACCGAGTTATAAAATAATAAACAAGTAATATAAAAATATTTTTTTAAGTCAGTTCCTACTTTTTTCACTATATTGCAGAAAGTCCTTTATAAATAATTTCATTCATTTTTTTTTTTTAGTTTATCTGGCGCCATCTATTGGTAGATACATGCAACTTAAATCTAAAAAAAAAAAACTAAAACTAATTAAATTTAATTACTGAATTCATATTTGAAAAACTGTATCAACATCAAGTGTCCTTCACCACAAGTTAAAAAAATGCATTTGAACTTGAGTGGATGAATAAAAAGTATTTTATGAACGATTGAAAATTTGGACAAGATATATATAGGGCGAGGGGAAACTAATAGTAGGAATTGAATGAGTTATTATTTTTGTGTTTTACTATTATTCTTACATATAAATATAGATAATAATGTACGTTTAGTATCATTATTATTATAACACTTGTTCGCCTACGAGCCAGGATACCCCTAGCGGCGAAAGAGTGTGTGTGTACACATGCGCCTGCAAGCGCATAAGTCCGAGTCTGAGTCAGTGTAATGCCAGAGGCAGCAGCACGGCTGCTGTGTGTGGCTGTGACTGTCATCAAAATGTTCTCGTCAAAAGCACTGACACATGTTCTCTTACACAAGCGGACTGTATCGCATTCACACAAACACAATAAGTAATCACAATGAAAACTTAACAACGTTTTATTTACATGACAGTCCCAGTCACTCGCAGCCGTGCTGTTCACTCTTGCCTCTCCGGCATTACACTGACTCAGACTTATGCGCTCGCAGGCGCATGTGTACACACACTCTTTTCGCCGCTAGGGGTATCCTGTCGCGTAGGGCGCGAACATACCGCCCGGCGTTGACATGTTCACATTCAACCTCTTTAAAATTCCAAATATTCACAAAATTCTCAAATTATTCACTGATCACACACACAAAAAATACAGTATAAAAAAATTCATTTTCCTAAAAATATTCACACAATAAGCAGATCACAAAAAAATACACAATATAAAAATTAATTTTTCTCATTAACACTAGGCAAAGATGTTAATTACTGGCCTTTTATATGTGCCATTTTTATCTTTTAAAGTAACTACTCTTGTTACTTTATCTTCACCTGGATGAATTTTGATAATTCTGGCCAAATTCCATTTTAAAAGCACAATAATTATCAGGATTTTTAATTAACACCAAATCACCTTCTTTTATATCTGCTTTACCCTTAGACCATTTAGGACTATTTAACAGCTTATTTAAATACTCCTATGACCACTTTTTCCAAAGATGTTGAGTCAACGCTATAAATGAAATATAAAAATAGATAAATGTAATGAAATATAAAAATAAATGTAATGAAACATAAAAATAGATAAATGTAGCTCATAGAAGGAATTGAATATTTAGTTATTGAAGAATTTATTAAAATAAATTTTTTTCAAGTTGATATACATATAAAAATCGAGCATTCCTCTATAAATGCGAGATGATGAATGCCTCTGGTTTCTGTACTAGAATCACGATTATAGTACTTCTCATGCATATTCGACCTTCTCGGCCCGGTACTAGACGACGGTATAACGCAAAGTGTATTCTTCAGTAAAGCTGTGTTTTAGATCCTCGGGAAGGTACCGAGAATACCGTAATGAAGTTTGCTATACCACCTACGAAAAAAAGAAAATGCGTTAATATAGCAAGAAAAATGTTATTTATGCAAATAAATACTTTTGCAGAGGAATTATTGTAAAAATAAACATTTACATTGGAATGAAATTTTCCCCGATAAAACACTTCATCCCTCTCTCCTGCCCCCTCAAAAAAAAAAAATTGAAGGTAAAATAGAATAGGGGCTTTTGGGATTTGGCGTCAATTTATTTTCGCCAAAAGTGCGCCAAATAATGGGTGCGATTCTATTGAAGAGAACTGCATCCCTACCACGATAGTTCAATTTCGCGAAGCAGAATTTGAATAAAAAAGGCCGCTGATATTTTTAGGAAATTTAGTGAACGAAATGAACAAAAAATTCATATTTAAAGAAATTATAGGGAAAATGTACTTACCCCGGGATGCTGGAATATGATTAAACTTATGAATATGATTCCTTTATGCAAGCAATACTAACGTAAAAGTTTGTTTCTATATTGATTTTATTACAACACATGAAAACTACTAAGATATACAAGCTTGATTCATTACAATCTTGCATACATGATAAGCATGATTCATTTTAAGTATTTTAACAGTTACCTAAAGATTTTCTATGTTACGCTAAATTTACGCTGAAATATTAAACCGGAATTTAGAGAATAAATAAGACACGGTTTCCTATTTAAAGGATTCATTTAGAAATAACTTCTGAAATAGATAGTAGCATGTTTCTAAAAAATATTTTAAATGAATAATTTACAATTTGTTGTCATTTGTTGTTATTTTAAATGAATAATTTACAATTAATTGATGTCAACTGTTTCTATCTTGTTCTTTGTATTTTTTGATATCTGTTATCTTGTAAACTTGCCATTGAAAAAAAAAAAACATTGAATGAATTCATCTTAGAATGATCAAATTACAAAATTTATTCGATAGTAAGTTTTAAAGTCTTCTTTCGCTTTTTCTAAGATTTTGATGTTTTTTTCTTCTAATGCAGAGGGCAAACACTTAGACTTGGATGCCTTAAGGCAAGCTCTGCACAAAAGTTACTCACTTTGCATTACCCAGGGCGCGTGTAACTTGAAGATAAGCAACGGACGCGGAGTAACAATGCCCCCGCAACGCTCTACGATGATATTCGACCGGGACCTACGGTTTAAAGTGGATTCGAACCACTACAACATCCATGGCACCACCGGGACTCGAACCCGAAACCTGTGGTACCGAGTGCCAGAGCGCTAGCCACTCGGCCATTCAGGCCCTAAGATTTGGATGTAAAATTTATATAATTTAATTATTTATAATTTGTTAAAATGTTTGAGAAATTACGTGAAGTGCATCTCATTATGGCCGATTCATAAATATGCAATAGGCACAATAATGTGTGTCAGTGACTGATACACAATACCCACTAGAGAAAAAGGATATTAAATATCTCCAAGAAGGCTCCATCTCTTTTACATCGTGACAGGTGGATATTTATCACATTGTTTTTGTATTACCCAGAACAACAATCATCTAGGAAGACAGCTTGACAAAGATCATGCAAATTTAAATAGTATCTTGGCTCTATAACAATTATAAAGGCTCTTGGACCTGAATGTCCGAGTGTATAGAACTCTAGCTCTCAGTGCCACAGGTTTCGGCTCGAGTTCCGCCGTGTCATGAATGTTTTTAGTGGTTCAGAATCCACTTTAAACCGTAGGTACAGATCTAATGTGACCGTAGAGGTTTAGTCATCAGCCCTCGTGGTTCCTCGCTAAAGTGAAGCTGCATATTACCCTTAGCCATGAAACAGTCGCCTGCGAAGGGGTCTATTTGTCCTGGCGTAGGATTTCCTGCACCAGGGGGATTAGTAACAACAGATAGTGCTCGAAACTTTACTCTCTTTATCTGAAGTTCGATGAAGCAATTGCGTTAAGCATTCAAACAGATTAGGCCATACTTGGACAACCTCCTCCACACTGACTGTAAACTAAAAGATTTTTTTGTATTTTTCTATCAAACAATGTCTTGAAACATACCTTTGATTTTTTTGTTCATTTTCAAAACAAGCAGTGTTCCATATAGGTGGAAGAGACGGAGGAAAGCATTCTTAAAGAGATTTAATATCTTTTGGGAAATTTTTGGTGGTGGACAGGTGGATATTTTTGTTCCTTTTTTGTATTACTCAGGGGGAACAACCTTCCAAGAAGACAGCATTGACTTTGTGATTAACCTTGACTTGATTGCATGACCTTGTCAAATGACATGCAAATTTAAAATTTAAATGGCATTGGTCAGGTAGAGAGTGCTCGAACGTTTACTCTCATCTGAAGTTCGATGAAATATGGATATTTTTGTTCCTTTTTGTATTACTCAGGGAAACAACCTTCCAGGAAGACAGCATTGGTCTAATATGAATACTTAAGGCAAAGTATTCAAACAGATTAGACCGTACTTAGACAACCCCTTCACGCTGAAAACTGCAAAGCATTTTTGCATTTGTTCTATATAGGACATCAAATAATGTCTTGAAGCATACCTTTGATTTCCTGATCATTTTGAAAACACGCAGTGTTCTCGCGAGCTTGGCAAAATCGGACATTCAGTCCAACTTAATTCTAACAACAAAATGCATTCTTAGAGAGATTTAATATCCTTTTGGGATATGTTTGGTGGTGGACAGGTGGATATTTTTGTCTACCATATTCGTACAGGTGGATATTTTTGTTCCTTTTTTGTATTACTCAGGGGGAACAACCTTCCAGGAAGACAGCATTGCCTTTGCGATTAATCCTGACTTGATTGCATTTAAAATTTAAATGGCATTAGCCAAGTACAGAACGACCATTTACATTCTTCACCTGAAGTTCGGTGAAAGAAATGCCTTAAGCATTCAATCAGCGTAGACCATACTTAGACAACCCCTCCATACTGAAAACTGCAAAACATTTTTGTATATGTTACATACAGGACACCAAACAAATGTCTTGGAAACATAGACACCAAGCAAATGTCTTGGAAACATAGACACCAAGCAAATGTCTTGGAAACATAGACACCAAGCAAATGTCTTGGAAACATAGACACCAAGCAAATGTCTTGGAAACATAGACACCAAGCAAATGTCTTGGAAACATAGACACCAAGCAAATGTCTTGGAAACGTAGACGCCAAGCAAATGTCTTGGAAACGTAGACGCCAAGCAAATGTCTTGGAAACGTAGACGCCAAGCAAATGTCTTGGAAACGTAGACGCCAAGCAAATGTCTTGGAAACGTAGACGCCAAGCAAATGTCTTGGAAACGTAGACGCCAAGCAAATGTCTTGGAAACGTAGACGCCAAGCAAATGTCTTGGAAACATAGACGCCAAACAAATGTCTTGGAAACATAGACGCCAAACAAATGTCTTGGAAACATAGACGCCAAACAAATGTCTTGGAAACATAGACGCCAAACAAATGTCTTGGAAACATAGACACCAAACAAATGTCTTGGAAACATAGACACCAAACAAATGTCTTGGAAACATAGACACCAAACAGTGTCTTGGAAACATACCTTTGATTTCCTGATCATTTTGAAAACACGCAGTGTTCTCGCGAGCTTGGCAAAATCTGACATTCAGCCCGACTTCTTGTGCAAGAGCTGCACATTCAAAATGTGTGACGTAATTTGCAAAACCTGCTGAAGGTCCTTTTCTATTCTAGAAATGAAGAAAAGAAAAATGTTAGAGAAAGGAAGTTTAATTTCCTATTTATAGTGTTCTTTTCTTTTTTTCATTTCAAATTTGTACTGCAGGCAAAACAATGCAAGTGTTCGCTTTTGATTTGGTGTTGAATTAAAATTAAATTAATAATATACATTAATAACCCAATCTCTTCTTAATACATTTGAATTATTGTATGCTTTATTTTGCAATAACCCATAAAACCACATCAATTAAATATCTCAACATTATATATAATCCAACAGAGTAATTTCATAAGATTATAGAGTTTATTTATGATTATAGAGTTATCGCATGTTTAAAGAATACAATATAGATATACAAATTTACATTCACATAAAAGGCCTGTTTAAGCAAAACATCAGTTACTATATATATTAGTATTAAATGAAATAAGGGGATTCAAATATTAAGACAGTAAATTCAGTTATCTATTGATCAAGTTAATAATCAAACGCAAAACGGCATTAAGCAAATATTTTAATTAAAATTTCTCCTGTTAAATTATTTTGAATTATGAAGTTCATGAGATAATTTACTATAGTTAATTAAATAAACAAAATATATCTCTAAAATCTCATTTAAACAATGGAACAGGTTGAAAAAATTGAATTAAATTAAATTTGTAAGTTAAGTTGACGATTAGTAGTTTTACTATTAAGCAATTTACTATTGTAAACTTTGTTGGAAATAAAATATTTGAACACTGTTCGTTTGGTTTGTCACTCTACTGCCATTTTGCGCATACTTTAGGTTAATTTGACCGGGACCTACAGTTTAACATGGATTACGAACTATTGAAAAACATCTTTGACACAGCCAGAGGGCCTGATGGCCGAGAGGTTAGCGCTCTGGAACTCGGTACACCATGTTTCGGGTTCGAGTCCCGGCGGTGCAATGGATGTTTGTAGGGGTTCGGAATCAACTTTAAACTGTAGGTTCCGGTCTGTTTAGCCTAAAGTGTGTTCAAGATGGTCTTAGAGCGACAAACCAAGCCCCAGCCAGAATTCGCACCTGAAACTTGTGGTACCAAAGGCCACAGCATTAGCCAATTGACAATCAGGCTGCGAACACTATTAGAGAAATAAGGTAAATATCACCTATAAACTACTAGTGAGGGTATTTTCTTCTCAAACAGAAATTTATTTTGCATTTGAAATAAGTCACTTATTCAAATGCAAAATACGTAATTATTTCAAATTCAATAAGTGTTTTACTGAATTTGAAATAAGTGTCACAGGATGTACACTGAAGTGACAAAAGTCATGGGATACCTCTTAATATCGTGTCGGCCCTCCTTTCGCCCGGTGAAGTGCTGCAACTCGACGTGGCATGGACTCAACAAGTCGTTGGAAGTCTTCTGCAGGAATATTGAGCCATGCTGTCTCGATAGACGTCCATAATTGTGAAAGCGTTGATGGTGCAGGATTTTGGGCACGAACAGACCTCTCGATGATGTCCCATAAATGCTCGATGGGATTCATGTCGGGCTATCTAGGTCACCAGATCATTCGTTGGAATTGTCCAGAATGTTCTTCAAACCAATCGAACAGTTGTGGCCCGGTGACATGGCGTATTGTCTTCCATAAAAATCCCATCGTTTTTTGGGTACATGAAGTCCATGAATGGCTGCAAGTGATCTCCAAGTAGCTGAACATAAGCATTTCCAGTCAATGTTCGGTCTAGTCGCACCAGAGGACCAAGTCCATGCCATGAAAAAACAGCCCACACCATTACGGAGCCACCAACAGCGTGAACAGTGCCTTGCTGACAGTTTGGGTCCATGGCTTCGTGGGGTTTGCGCCACACTCGAACCCTACCATGAGCTCTTACCAACTAAAATCATGACTCATCGGACCAGGCCACGGTTTTCCATTCATCTAGGGACCAACCGATATGCTCACGTGCCCACGAGAGTCGCTGCAAGCGATGTCGTTCTGTCAGTAAAGGCACTCGAGTCGGTCTTCTGCTGGAAGAGCCCAAGAAAGCCAAATTTCTCCGCACAGTTCTAACAGACAAGTCCCTTGTACGGCCCACATTGATTTCTGCGGTTATTTGACGCAGTGTTGCTTGTCTGTTAGAATTTACGACTCTTTGCAGACGTCGCCGGTGTCGGTTGTTAAGTGCAGGCGGTCGACCACTGCGCTGTCCATGGTGGGATGTTATGCCTGAAATGTCATACTCTCGGCACACTCTTGACACAGTGGATCTGGGAATGTTGAATTCCCTAACGATTTCGAAATGGCATGACCCATGCGTCTAGCTCAACTAACATTCCGCGTTCAAAGTCTGTTAATTCCCGTCGTGCGGTCATCATCACGTCAAAACCTCTTCACATGAATAACTTGAACAGAAATGAAAGCCCTGCGAAAGCACTGCGCATTTATACCTGTTCTACGCGATGCTACTTCCATCTGAAAATTTGCATATTGCTATCCCATGACTTTTGTCACTTCAGTGTATATTTTTAGAGATTTGTCAACTACAATGTTGAAAAGCATTGGAAAAAAACTTTCCGTAAACATTGAATACTTAAAACTTTTATATTATAGAATAGGGGTGGCCAACCCAAGTGATCTTGTGGGCCACTTTTGAAATGCATCACAGCTCCGCGGGTCGCATATAAAATTATATATCTCCATATTAAATTAAGACCATTAAAAGACATTTTTTTTTTGTATTGAAAAATTGAAAAATAATGAGTTATTGTGTTTACTATTTATTCTTACATGTAAACATATCTAACATAATAATAATACTAAACACACATTATAATGAAATATATAGCATTAAAAATGAACTATAAAAATTATATAAATATAACGAAATAAAAAAAAAAAAGAAATCATTACAAAATATTTATTCTACCAGTGCCATATTTGTTTCTCCACTCTTTCGCTTAGCTTTTTGCAAAACGATCTCAATTTGGGTATTTGCACATCGTAATGGGTGCCGCAGGTTGGCGTTCGTTGTGTTTGAACGTGTTTTGTGTTTGGTCAATTTCATTTTAGAAATAAACAATTCGCAGGTGTAAGTTGAACCAAAAGCGCTAACAACTTCAACTAAAAGTATGGTTTGCTCTGCTGTCAACAATCAACTGTGCGTATGTAGGGTTTTTCATTGTCATTGAGATCACTTAAAGAGAAACATAGAACCGGTTATATTAGATGTTCCAAGATGTGCTTGCATCTTGAGCTCGCAGAATATAATTCAATTATTCTACGAACTCATAACTGTAAACTCATCAATAAACCAGGCACAAATTCAATAGAATATTATTTTAAAATCAAAGTTAATTTTTTCCCATAATTCCGACAGTTAATTTTTGAATATATGGATGCACACATAATGCATTTTTAAATACATTGGTTTTCACTAGTTTGGCCATTATAAAACAAGTATTATAATTTTTTTAAAGTCAATTCCTACTTGTTTGTTTTCACTATATTGCAGAAAGTCCTTTATAAATAATTTTCATTCACTTTTTAAGTTTATCTGGCGCCATCTATTGGTTGATATGTGCAACTTAAATCTAAAAAAAAACTAAACGTAATTAATTAAATTTAAGTACTGAATTAATATTCGAAAAACTGTATTAACATCAAGTGTCATTCACTGCAAGTTGAAAAAAAAAATGTATTTCAACGTGAGTGGATGAATAAATAGTATTTTATGAACGATTGAAAATTTGAACAAGATATATATAGGGAGAGGGAGAGCTAATAGAAGGAATTGAATAAATATATTTTGTAAAAGTGTGATAAATCTCATGGGCCGGAAAAATATTCATAGCAGTTATAGACAGATCAGCAGTTATTTCAAGAAGCCAAATATTAAATTGTAAATTCTTACATACTTTTAAATGTCGACTCCACATTCGATTTCCTAGCATCTCGTCATAAGCATCTCGAAAAGCGTTAGAAGTCATGAGCACAATGACCCCTTCACCACCAGGTTTCAGCAAGAAAAAGACATTCTGGAAAGCTGCCTTCAGTTTCACGAACTCGAAACAGTGGAAGGAAATTATTTTGGATATCTTGTTATACCACGTCATCAATGTTAGCCTGGAAAACAGAATAGTGATTACAGAACAAAATGTCAAAAATTTTATTTTACAATGAATATTAGAAAATCCTATATTTATGTATGGAGGAACGATTATCAGGAATAAATTGTTATTTTAACAAATAACAAAATGTATGCAATGTAATTAACATATAAAAATTAGACGCGTGTTACAATGAAGCATTATACAATTAATAACTAAGTGGCCTGGATGGCCGAGTGGCAAGTGCTCTGGTGCTAAGTACCACAGGTTTCGGATTCGAGTCCCGGCAGTGCCATGGATGTTCGTAGTGGTTCGGAATACACCTTAAACTGTAGGCCCCTATCTAATATAATTGTAGAGAGTTGTGGGGGTAGTGAGTAACAGCGGTGAATAAATGTAACAGCTGTGCACGTATAGTATCTTTTTACATTTAATGTGTTTATGTATAAAATAAATGTTTCAATAAAAATACATGAAAATTGTTTTGAATGTTGATTTTATTAATTCTTAATAAAAACAATGCATGAAAAGGGATAGTCTTACGAGGCATATCTTCAAGGTACACGTGTCCCCTTGGGTAGTGTTAAATGAGTAACAGGGGTGCAGCCCTTGCTTATGGCATAAAGATAACTGTTTCTGTATTGCCAGCTGCATTAGAGGGAAAAAAACAATTTATAGCTAACTTTGGGAAATACTTCTAATTTAATATAGATTATTTTGCTGATATGTTTCTTGTTGTTTCTTATCCCACTTAGCAGGCATCTAGGAGAAGCCTACGAATCAGTATCCACTCATGGTTGAAGGGAAGAGGGCAGCTTCTGTGAGGATGGAGCACCCGTAGGTAGAAGTCTGACTTGGCTCCGAAACGCTCTACAGTCATATGAGACCGGGATCAATGGTTTAAAGTGGATTCCAAACCCCTACAAACATCCATGGTACTCGAACCCGAAACTACCATTACGGAATGTATCAACCACTTTTTGTAAACAATATTTTTTTTAAATAGTAACCACTTCACCCGTTGAAAACTCAGAAATTTTGTTATATTGCGAGGCAAAAAATTACTGCTTAAAAAAAGTGGTTAAACATTTACAAAGAATATGGGAGAATTCAGGCTAGTTTGGGTATTTTTTAACGCCAGTTTAAAAATACCCAAACTAAGGCAACTAGGCAATTTATGGAAACTAGGGCAAACTAGGGAACTTATGGATTTATTTTAGTTCTTTAATTTGGTATTTAGTTTTAATCTTAGAAGAAAGCATAAGTTTAGATCTTGCCAATGCCTTTGCATCTGCAAGGAAAGTAGGAATGGCATTCTTCGCCAAAGAATCTGCAATTTCATTCAATTCCACATCGAGCAGGGATCCATTGCAAAATGCATATTCTGTGCAAGAAGGGGATTTCTTCTAAAAGAGATAATGCTCAAGATCATACTTGTGAAATCTTTATTACGAGCCTGCAAGACATACCTTGAGTCAGTGAAGATGATAATTCCGTTCATAGTAATGAATGTAATTACGGAAGAATGAGAAATAATGCTTTTAATAAAATGTACAGGATTTGTACATTTTATTAAAAGCATGAAGAAAACAATTTGGTAAACTCATTTCCTGTCCCCCCCCAACACCAAGCCTAAAGGTTCATTTTGAAGGGAAATCCTCTCTTTCATTATCAAATATTTCTAGAATATTTAGGGCGTTTTAGGAATTCAATTCTTAAGTGAATTTCAGGATACACTGTACTATTTTGTCCAAAAGTAAGCCCAATTTTCAATTTAAAATTCCTGGAACTTATGGAATTACAATTTTTTTCTTTTTAGGTTGACATATGTGTAAAATTTCACGTCAAAATATTCATTAGTGTTTGAGTTACACTTGGCTTTGTGAGACGCTAAAACTGATTCCGGCGATTTTTGAAATGTCTGAATTAATTCAGCAAAGAATTTCAATTAAATTTTGCTTGCGGAAACGTATAGAATGTTGCAGAAGGCATTTGGTGAGCATTCTTATATCAGAAAGAAATGTTTACAAGTGGTATAAACAGTTCAAAGACCGCAGAGAACGCGTTGAAAACAAAGAGCCCACTGGTCGACCACCAACCTCAATCGACGAAGCTCTCGTCCATAAAATTAAAGATTTGGCTCTTGCAAACCGTCGGTTTATAATTAGAGACCTTGCTGTTGCCTTGTTGGAATTTAAAAGACTCGGTCAATTCCATTTTGGGCCTCAAACACGTCAAATCTCGATAGGTACCGAAAACACTGAATACGCCAGCTCACACTGCATTGATTCTTCGTGACTCTTTAGTCAAAAATGAAACCCATATCGTTCCACAACCAACCGTATTCACACCGTGCAACTTCTGGCTATTCCTAACCTCAAAAAACCACTCCAGGGACATCGTTTTGAGTCGATTGAAGAGATTCAACGTGAATCGGCGCTCGCTTTGAAAGCCATCCCGGCCAATGACCACTTAGCATGCATTGAGGAATGGAAAAAAAGTAGGCTTAAGATCATTGTGTCCGGAGGGGAATACTTTGAAGGCGATGAAATAAATTTGGTAGAATAAATAAAGAGATTTGAAAAAAAAATTGGTCTTACTTTTTTGGGCACAGTACTATAAGTTAATTAGTAACAGTTGATAAATTTTGAGATTAATACTTTACTTTTTCAATTCCTTTTATTAGCTCACACTCTCCCTATATATATATCTTGTTCAAATTTTCAATCGTTCATAAAATACTTTTATTCATCCACTCAAGTTCAAATATATTTTTTTTTTTTCAACTTGCAGTGGATGACACTGATGTTAATACAGTTTTTCAAATATTAATTTCAGTAATTAAATTTAATTAATTTTAGTTTTTTTAGATTTAAGTTGCATATATCTACCAATATATGGCACCATATAAACTTTAAAAAATGAATTAATTAATTATTTATGAAGGATTTTCTGCAATATAGTGAAAAAAAAGTAAGAATTGTCTTAAATATTTTTTTTTATATTACTTTTTGCAATATTAGCTGCATGATATTCGATCTTTGGATGAGCATTTTCTCTCTTGGCTGCAGCAATCACCCTGCGATGCTTGTCAATTGCAAGGATTTTTTCAACTCTCGGGAAAAGTTGCAAAATGCATTTTGTCGATTCGGATCCGTCACCGCAGCCAATGTCCATGACCACTTCTCCGGAGAGGTCCTTCCATTGGGGATAGCTTTTTAACTTCAGGAGAAGAATGTACCTCACATTGTATTCTTCAGCAATCATTGTTGAAAATCTAAACAATAAAAAAAAAAAGTACATCATTATCCATAGTTTTGATGTCCATACTACACTCATGTCCATAAATTAAGGATAATTCAGAATCACACAGAAATTGAACTCTAAAATAAAAATTTCACCTGTAGAATTGTCCACACACATCTTGAAGAAGAATATGCAAATTACATGAAACCACCAGAAGGCGCGGATAGTACGTCACAATGACGAGAGTGTAAGACAGGGGTATATAAGGAACGGTGGCAAAGAAGTAAAATTGTTCACAAGCGCTTTAAAAGCCTTTCAGTGCAATAAACGCATAGTTATGGCACAAATGAAGCATTTGGATGATTGTTTACGTGGTAGAATTATCGGACGACTGGAATGTGGACGTACCCAGCTGGAAGTATCCGAGGAACTTGGAATCGCCCAGAGTATCATCTCCAAGGTTTGGCAACGATTCCAAGATGATGGTAATGTGAGTAGATGTTACAGCACAATTCGCCCCCGAGTTACAACGCCGAATGAGGACCGGTATTTAGCAGTTACTGCCAAAAGAAACCGACGGAGTACAGCATCAGATCTGTCTCGTCAGCTCTCTTCAGCTACCGGTACGACAGTTTCAAGGCAGACCGTGTACAGACGCTTAGGGCACATTGGTCTATATGGTCGTAAGCCTGTCAGATGTGTTCCACTTACCGCAACTCACTGTCGCCTGCGATTAACCTGGAGTAGAGAGCATGCATTGTGGACACCGCAACAGTGGTCTTGTGTGATGTTTTCCGACGAGTCCAGGTTTAGTTTGCAGTCTGATTCTAGCCGGACTTTCTTATGGAGAGAGCCAGGTACCCGTTACCACCAAGAGAACACCATTGAACAACACCGTTACGGTGGTGCAGGATGGCTCGTTTGGGGGAGGAATTATTGGTTCCAGAACTGACCTGCATGTTCAGAGTGTAACGATGACAGGCCACATCTATCGGGATGTCATTCTGGAACAACATGTACATTTGTTTCGGGGCGCCATGGGTGCTGAATTTCTGTTTATTTATGACAACGCCCGTCCTCACCGTGCAAACATTGTAGACGAATGCCTTCAATTGGAGGATATCACCCGTATGGATTGGCCAGCATACTCACCGGACTTGAATCCAATAGAGCATGTGTGGGATATGCTTGGCCGACGAATTGCAGCCCGTCAACCCCTCCCACCTGTCAACCGGAACTTTGGAACCGGAAGGGCATTGCTTGATGAGTGGAGTAATATTCCCCAAGATCAGATTGATAATTTGATACTCAGCATGCCTAGGCGTTGTAAGGCCTGTATTGCATCGTCCGGGAGACATACTCCATATTAACCATCCTACTAACCATGTTATACTGTTTTTGTAAATAGGTTCTTTTTTGAAATTTGTTCCAGGGAGTAAAAATCGCAATTTTTATTAATTATGTCAAACGTATAGCATCTTTTTTGCTCTTTATCTTTTGTTTAATAAATAGACTTTACAAATAAGTCAAATTTGTTTTGCTTCTGTCTCTTTCTTTGCCTGAACTTCATTATCCTTAATTTATGGACATGAGTGTATAAGAGAAATTTTTCTCACCCATATAAAACTAGTAATAATTAATAAATTTAAGGAATGTATGGATATTTGAAAAAAAAACTATATTAAAATCAAGTGTCATCCACTACAACTCTCAAAAAATGTATTTGGACTTGAGTGGATGAATAAAAAGTATTTTATTAACGTATTGAAATTTTGAACAAGATATATATAGTGAGAGTGTGAACTAATAGTAGGAATTGAATGACTCCCATTGGTTGGAAACCTTTCATGCAAGTTTTTATAAGATCATGAATTTTTGTCCGAAGCAAGTAGTTTCTTCCCATGAATGCATGTGGTTACTGTTTTATCCACCTTTCGTTGTTTTGTTAATTCTCAGCTTTGCAAGATCTATGACGTTCATGAATTCAGTAAATAGCAACAGGAAATCATCAGTTACAGGAAACACTTTAAAACTAAGTGAATGCTTAAATTATTTTCTGAACTCTTTCAATTTTATTAAAAACAAAGAAAAAGTTAATTTTGTATCGATACGGTTTCTAAGTACAGTAATATACCAATAAAACTACGTTAAATTTGTTTTTGTTTTTATAAGGGAATATTGGGTATTACATAAGTATGAAAATATTTTTGAACATATGCAGTAGTTACTCTGGGCCTGAAATCTATTTTTTTCTATAGAATGGTAGGAAATTGTATGAATCACATGTCATAAAAAAATGGCAAATTAAAAATGCAATATTTTTAAGAGAGAATTATTTCACCAAAGATCGACAGATGGCACCACTATTCAATTCTTCCAGGATAGATAAATACATCGGGAAAAAAAAAAAAATGTAAAAATAAAATCTATTTTAATTTATAATTTCCAGAAATGTGTAAATATTCCACTACATATAAAGTTTCAAAAGATTTAAAAGACATAAAAAGTTGTTAATGAAATTAATTAATAAGGAATGCTTTAAAAATTTTGTAAAAAGCAAAATTGTCTGAAATTAGAATAGAAAAAAAATTAAATAAGCCTAGCATGCCTATTTTGTTTAATAATAAAAAAGATAATTTTAATTTGATAATTATTTTACCGTATATAAATAGATGGCATCCCTGTCAATCCCAAAATCAATAACAATCTTTTTACAATGCATCAACAGTGATGCTTTGTAAAAGATTGTTATTGATTTTGTTTAAATTAATGTTAAAAATCATTATTTTCTATTTTCTCAATTTTCGGCAATGGCAATAGTTGCTGCAAGATATCAAAAAATTAATCACATATCAAAAAAATTAAGCTAAAATTTGTGTGCGAAAAAAAAGAGAGATAATTTTTTTTTTCTTTTTCTTAATGCAGCTTTAGAGTTGTAGAAAAAACAGCTTTAAAAATGAAACTATCAGAATATTTTACTCTGTAATTGCATTTCGAAGTTCAATAAATTCAATTGTTTTTAAATGAGTATAATGTTTACCGTCTGCATTCAATGATTGAAACTTATTAAATACTCAAATTTGCAAAATATTATCATCAGTCTGTGTTTTCGTTTTTAATCCATATATTTTGTATGAATTTTAATACTTGCGCAAAATCTATTACAGATCATTAATCCTTTTTATGTTGCAGATTAGTAATCATATTTAATTTCAGTTCATTAGTTTAGTATTCTGTTACTGGTCGTTAATAATAACATATCATTAATTCCAATGAATTAGTTCATGAATTCCGTAGAAATTCAAAGACTGTCCAAAGTAAATTTTAAACTAGTAATAATGGGGAAATATGACATTGTTTTTCTGTTAATGGAATTATTTCCCTAATTATCATTCTTTTAATCTGATATAATGGGGATCAGTTAGAATTTTTTTTAAAAATAAAGCACTTTTTAATTTAAAATAATTTTTAATTACCAATAAATGAACTATTTCTTTAAAATGAAACTCTGAATCACAACGACATAAGCTAAAGAAGCAAGGCTTGTTGTTGAATGCATTCCAAGAGTATATGTAGTCTTCATTATAATCTAAATGAGGCTTCGTGTGAAATTTCTTTAATCATCATTTGCAACTATTTTATGATTTCAAATGATTTCAGAAGCATTATATTTGATGTCATGAACCTTATAAATTTGTTGTTGTTGTTGGCTAATTATTTTTTACAGCATTTATTTGACAAAGGAATTTATTTATTTTTATTCTTTATTATTATTTCAAAAGAATTTACTTATTTATTTTTTCCGAATGTGTTACAAAATTTATTTTGCTTTTTATGAGTTTATTATATTTTAATTTATTTTTTTGATAATTTTTAAATAAGCATTTCAAAAATGATTTTTTCAATTTAATTCGTTAAATCAGTGTTTAATCTTATTCTGTCTAAATCAATTTATAATTTTTTTTTTTCGTAATATGTTACAATATTTATTTTTTATTAATTATTTAGAATTTAATTGTTCCGAAAATTTGTATTGCATTAAGAGTTTTTTTGAAAGCTCTCTCATTTCTTTTTAGGCATGTTATTAGTTTAAAATTTTCTACCCAATTACTAAAAAGTACTTGTATTGTTTTCTTTAGATTTAACACGTAAATATAATAATTTTCGGAAGAAAATATTATAACATTTTTCCCCTTTTTTTCCGTCAGTGTATATACATAATTTAAAGAAAATTTTAGTTAATTTTGGTCATTTAAATAATAAGCAACGATTAACGATTGTTATCATTTTTGCAGTTATATTGCAATACTACTGTATCCAAAAAGTAAGAACATTTTCAATTTAAAATTCCCGAGACATATGGAATTTTAATTTTTTTTTTCTTTTAGGTTGCTGGTACTGTCTTTCACATCTGTGTGAAATGTGACGTCAAAATATTCATTAGTGTTTGAGTTACGCTTGGCTTTGTGAGACGATAAAACTGATTCCGGCGATTTTTGAAATGTCTGAATTAATTGAGCAAAGAACTTGCACTAAATTGTGTTTGCGGAAACTTATAGAATGTTGCAGAAGGCATTCGGTGAGCATTCCTTTATCGGAAAGAAATGTTTAGAAATGGTATAAACAGTTCAAAGAAGGCAGAGAACGCGTTAAGGACGAAGAGTCCTCTGGTCGACCATCAATCTCAACTGACGAAGCTCACGTCCAAAAAAATTAAAGATTTGGTGATTGCAAATCGTCGATTTACAATAAGATCGGTCAATTAACTTTTGGGCCTGAAACGCGTCAAATCTCGATTGGTACCGTAAAAACTGAATGCCCCAGCTCACACTGCATTGATTCTTCGTGACTTTTTCGCCAAAAATGTAACCCATATCGTTCCACAACCACCGTATTCACACCGTGCAAGATCTGGCTATTGCCTAAACTTAAAAAACCACTCCGGGAGCATCGTTTTGGGTCGATTGAAGAGATGCAAAGTGAATCGGCTTTGAAGGCCATCTGTGCCGATGACCTTTTAGCATGCATTGAGGATTGAAAAAAAATTGGCGTCAGTGCATTGTGACCGGAGGGCATTACTTTGAAGGCGAAGAAATAAATTTGGAAGAATAAATAAAGAGTTTTGGAAAAAAATAATTGGTCTTCCTTTTTGGGCCCAGTAGTATGTGATTTAGAATACAGTAAATTGCTCAACATCGCACTTTGTAATTGTTCCGCTTTATAGATATACATTTCGGTACATCAGACTGCATCACTAAGTGTGGCCAAATATGTGCTGATATTTAGAAGTTATTTTAATTCTGTGATCCAAGTCAAATTATATACCAATAATTTTACAATTGTTATTATTTTATTATTAAAAGCAAAGACTATGGTATTATTACATATTAAAGATATAGGAAAGCATTTGGATCTAAACGAAAACCATAAGCAAGTATATTTGTTAGATATTTATTGAAAAACTTGGGAGTTTTTGGAATTCTAATTATAGGTAAAAAAATAAAAGTTATTTTTAACTAATATATTTTTATGATATTCCTTTTATTGTAAATAATCCTCTTCAAAATCTGTTTTTGTAACGTTTTTCTTTGTATAATTCCAATTTCCTTTTAATGTATTTTTAAATTTAGATAACTTCTTGTTACAAGGCTCCCGTCACTTTCGTTGTTCAAAAAGTTTTAAACTGCGCTATTTATTGTGCCATGTAAAATATAACAAATAAGTTCAAGTACAAAAGTTAGCTGAACTTTGGTTTTTGATCAAGCTTTGGCTTTTAATATTCTCATAAAATGGATTCTGTTTCATTTTTTTTTTAGGTGAATGTTTTGAAAAATGAATGTTTTTAAATGTATATATATATATATATATTTATTGTACGTCATTGAAAATTCCCTCCATTAAATTAAAGCTAGTTTTCCTGCAAAGTTTTAATTCAGCACAACACAGGATGCATCACATGAATGCATTTCACACCATATATATATATGAGTGTAATGCACAAGATGTACGTTTAGCACATACAATCACATTCTGTATTACGCTCATAAGATAAATCATGTAAATCATTCTAATTCAATTAACTCTATATGGGAGTATGGATTTCAAAACAAAAACATCGATTCCACACACACATTTATTGATGAAATATTTACAGAGATCACAAAATCCTACAAAACACATTATCACAAAACTCTAACACATTAAACGCACGCACATTTAAAACACACATTAAAACACATTAACCAGACAAAGCTGCAACAGCAGCTATGTATATTTACAATGAAAACTAACCATTGGACAAAGCACTCCGGCAAATCAGCATGCACTCAGAACACTTTCTGATATCCCAGATCTCTTCTGTTTTAGTCGATAACATAATCTCCACCTAAGCACTCTGTATCTCGTATATTCTTCCATAGTGATAATCGCTTTTATCAAACTCCGTCCATAGATCTTGCTTTCCCCTCTCGTGTGACATATTGGCTGTTTTCTCTTTAGTGCTGCATCTTCATGTTGCTTTTCTGATTCTACAACCACCAGGGCAGTACAGTGGGCAAATTCAGTAAGTTGCTATTGCGATGGGATGTTACAGTCGTGGACTGCCAAGAACACTAAGAACAACAAAACAGATAAAGGAACACGAAATAAGGTGCCAAAGGTGTCAACACTCACACCTATTAAGGGGCTTTAACATTGGACATGCAGATAAATAAATTTCATGCTTTCCCACAGAACTTATCATCTTCCATTGTGATAATCGTTTTTGTCACACTCAGTCCACAACTTTTATTTTCTCGTCCATTTCAACCTCTAGTGTGGCATATTGATTGTTTCCTCTTTAGTGCAGCATCTTTTGTGTTGCTTTCTCCTTCTGCAGCCACCATGGCAGTATGGTGGGCATATTCAGTAATATGTTACTGTAATGGGATGTGACAGCAAAGAGCTCAAAAGAACAAGATGAGCATCGAACCACACAAGGGAACACAGAATAAGACATCAAAGCTGTCAATACTCAAACCTATCAAGGGGCTTCAACATTGGCCATGCATATGAATAAATTTCATACTTCAGTACAGAACTTGCCTTCTTCCAGTGTGGTAATCATTTTTATCACACGGTCCACAACTTTTCTTTTCTCGTGAAGCATATTGATTGTTTTCTTTTCAGTGCTGCACCATAGTGTTACTTTCTGATTCTACAACCACCAGGGCAGTACAGTGGGCAAATTCAGTAAGAGGCTATTGCAATGTGATGTAACAGCCGTATGCTCAAATGAACCGGATAAGCAGTAAACCAGAGAAAGGAACACATAATAAGATGCCAAAGGTATCAACATTCAAACCTATCAAGAGGCTTCAACATTGAACATTCAGATGAATAAATTTCATATTTTATTACAGAACTTGCCTTCTTCCATCGTGGTAATCTCTTTTATCAAACTCAGTCCACAACCTATCCTTTCTCGTCCATTTCAATCTCTCCCAAAAGTACTTGACCCCTGTTTTCTCGTATAAAGAACATGGTTGTCTTTTAAATGTCACCTTATTCGGCTAGCCAGTCCCCTGGGTTACTGAGTACAAGTACCTGGGGTTAGTTTTTGACTCAAAATTATCATTCAATACCCACTTTACCAAAGTAGTTGCTAAAGCAACTGCTGCTAGCGTTAAGCTAAAAAAGCCTAATTTCTCGAAAGAGCAGGCTAGCGATCAGACACAAGGTTTTACTCTATAAATCTATCCTTCGACCAATTCTCTTATATGGATATCCTATTTGGGCGGCCTCCTCAACCGCAAATCTCTGCAAGTTTTACAAAATAAACAGATAGCTATGATAGTCAACGTCCCGTGGTTTGTTCGAAGGAAACAACTGCACAGAGATCTAGATCCTATTATGGACTATATTTTCAAAATTTCGAAATCTTTTCACTCCAAATGCCCTCAGATCCGAAACGAAGCGACCAGACAAATACGTGTATACCATTCAGGTGTGGCTAGCTCCAGGAAGAGACCCAGAGCTATCTATGATACTTCAAGCGAATCTGAGCTACAATTTTTGGCACTTAAATTTAATTATTTGCTACGATGTGCACCTTAAGTTAGAACATGGCTGTCTATAAATATTTAGTATTTTAATAGTTTTCTAATTTTAATTTTGGCTCATTAACTTTTAGTAACATTTAAAATCTCCTAATTGTTTGTTTACTTTTAAGGATTAATTTTTGTATAATCTAACAGCCTCTCAGCTGAGATAGTTATAATTATTTATTTTGTTTTTATCTTTTAAATTCTTAACTGTAATGCATTAACTTGATTGTTTAATTTAAATACTTAACCTCAATTTTCCTTTAACTTTTAATTTCTTAATTTCAGTAGCAATTAAAACGGCTCTGGATTTCAAGTACTTACTGTACTATTGGAACCAATATTTAACTTCTATAAAAAAGATGTGCTTTTCCTGACTTTTGTCAGGTTTCCCAAATTTGTTTGCCAATTGATTGATGGCGCCATCTACCGGTGACCCAGTCAATCATAATCTGCCAATTTTATTTTGTATGTTATTTATTTGTTTTAACCCAATTTTGCTTATTTGTTTTAATCTTTAATTTCTTTTATTTTTTATTTTTGTCTTAACTCTTAAAATTTTTTATTTTAACTTTAACCTTTATTTTTTGGGCATTGTCAACGGACTCCTAATTGTACCTATTGCTTTAGCTTTTTTTCGATCTCTTGCTTTAATTGTTCTCAAGCAAGATATGTTTTTCCTAAATTTTAATCTGTTTTATTTTATTTAATTTTTTACTAATTAATTTAAGCAATCACAGCAAGTTAAGCAAATTTTAACTACTTTAAAATGTGGAGGTATTGGGGTTCTTAAAATCACCTAGGAACTCCGTAACAGGTACGCCTGTTGCCCTTCAATCTTTCCTGTAGCATATTGATTGTTTTCTCTTCAGTGCAGCACCATAATGTTGCATTCTCCTTCTGCAACCACCAGGGTCATACAGTGAGCAAATTCAGTAAGATACTACTGCAATGGGATACGAATGCCGTATGTTCAAATGAACCGGATGAACAGCGAATCTGACAAAGGGACACGGAATAAGACTCCAAATCTGCCAGCACTGAAACCTATCAAGGGAATTAAACATTGAACATGTAGATAAATAAATTTCATACTATAATACAGAACTTGTCTTCTTCCAGTGTGGTAATCACTTTTATCAAACTCGGTCCACAACTTTTCCTTTCAACTCTCGTGGAGCATATTGATTGTTTTCTCTTTAATGCAGCAACTTCATGTTGTTTTCTGCATCTACAACCACCATGGCAGTACAGTTGGCAAATTCAGTAAGATGGTACTGCAATGGTATGTGACAGCAATGGGCTCAAAAGAACAGGATGAGCAAAAAACCAGACAGAGTAACACTGAATAAGACACAAAATCTGTCAGCACTCTAACCGATCAAAAGGTTTCAACATTGCACATACAGATAAATAAGTTTCATACCTTATTACAGAACTTGCCTTCTTCCATTGTGGTAATCTCTTTTATCTTACTCAGTTCACAACTTTTCTTTTCTCGTCCATTTCAATCTCTCCTGTAGCATATTGAATGTTTTCTCTTCAGTGCAGCACCTTCATGTGGCTTTCTCATTCTACAACCCTCAGGCACCACCGTACGGTGGGCAAATTCAGTAAGATGGTATTGCGATGGGATTTGATAGCCATTTGCTCAGAAGAATAGGATGAGCTGCAAACCACACAGAGGAACACTGAATAAGGCATCAACGGTGTCAGCATTCAAATTTATCAAGGCGTTTCAACATTGGACAAGCAGATAAATAAATTTCATACTTTATTACAGAACTTGTCTTCTTCCATTGTGGTAATCATTTTTATCACACTCAGTCCACAATTTTCTTTTCTCGTCCGTTTCACTCTCTCTTGTGTAGCATATTGATTGTTTTTCTCTCCAGCTCAGTACTTTACATGTTGCTTTTTCGTTCTACAACCATAGAGACATTACAGTGGGAAAATTCAGTAATATGCTACTGCAATGGAATGTGACAGAAATGGGCTCAAAAGAACAGAATGAGCCCCAAACCACACAGGGTAACACTGAATAAGACATCAACACTCAAACTTATCAAGGAGCTTCAACATTGAACATGCACATTTAGAATACACTTATATATATATATATATATATATATATATATATATATATATATATATATATATATATATATATATATATATATATATATATATATATATATATATATATATATATATATATATAAACATGGGACAAAGTAATAACTGTAAAATCTTACTATTTTAACATAAAATTAAAAGGGACTTCAACATTGAACATGAAGATAAATAAATGCCACATTTATACTATAATGATAAACTACTGAAAAGTTTAATTGTGGACAAACTGTAACTGAATGCACATTTAGAATACACTTTTATATACAGCAATTGTCATCAATTGATTCCGTTAATAATTATTTTTTATCAATTATTTTTTATAATTAGTTAAATTATATATATATAAACGAAAACATGGGACCAAACTAATAACTGTAAAATCTTACTATTTTAAAGGAACTTCAACATTGGACATGAAGATAAGTAAGTTTCATACTCTACTATAATGATAAACTACTGAAAAGTTTGACTGTAAATCAACTGTAATTGAATACACATTTAGAATACATTTTTTTATATACAACAATAGACATCAATTGATTCCGATAATAATTAATGTTAAAATTAATTAAATTATTATATATATATATATACATTAATAAATTTTATACAATATAAAGGAAAACATGTAACCAAAATAATAACAACTGTAAAAGTTTACTACTTTAAAGTGAACTTAAATTAAAATTAAATATTTTTAAAACAATCATTTTCACAAAATATAAATATAAATCCAATTTTGAATATTTTACATGAAATACATTATATATACAAAACTGTGAAACAAAAATTCAATATTTTCGTAAAATCAAAGATATCAACGAAGTTAGAATGTTTAGAAATACTCAGAATATTGAGAATATTTTTTTAAAAAATGTCATTGCTTTTTTTTTAAATTGACAACAATTTAATCTAGTTGACAAAAATGTAATCCACATTGACAACAATCTAATCCACATTGACAACAATGTAATCCAATGTAATCCAAATTGATAACAATATAATGCAAACAACAATGATAAAATAAAATAATGGTAAAATAAACAATGTTAAAACAACAATGGTAAAATAAAACCCATCTTTATACATTTTGAAAACAATGGTAAAATAAAACACATATTTATAAGTTTTCACAACAATGGTAAAATGAAACCCATCTTTATAAATTTTGACAACAATGTTAAAATAAAGCACATATTTATAAATTTTGGCAACAATGATAAATAATAACAAATAAATAAAATATTCTAACAGATCAATCTGTTCATTCTATTGCAGTTTCGTTTTTAATCATTCACTTCATATGTTTTGCATACTAATGAAAAGGGTTTTAATATCTATACTGATAAAGAAAATTCAGCATCATGCCAGCAGTATAAATATCGTAATAAAAATGTAGAAAATTAAAAAGAGTATCAAAATGATTACTTATTTAATTTTTTTAAATTTATTTATTGCAATTATATAATTTAGAAGAAAAAAATTCGTATTTATATAAAAACGGATCAATTTCAACTCTGAGATTCAGGTCGTTTGCGGAGCACCTTAAAAGAAACGGATGAACCATCAAGTTGTATTCGAACGCCTCTGTGACATGAAGCCTTTCTAGCCTGGGGAACATTTCCAACAACATTTTCAGAGTAGTGCCTGAAAACTTGCAGCCAAGAACACAGAGCATTCGAAGATTCCAAAGGGAGATTTGTGGTAGGCTTTCGATCAAGTCCGATTCATTTAAACGAGAAGGGAAAGTAACAAACAATTCGGTCAGATTCACGCAGTTTTGTAAAATTTGCATCAGATCATCAAACTCGATGCAATTGATCACCAGTCGTTTAAGACGTTGAAGACTTTCGCTTGTTTCTTCACTATGATTAATAGCTGATGGACCATGGATTCTCAGAGATTCTACATTTGGACAGTAACGAAGAATGTCATCTATTTGCAGTCTGACGGGGGCAAATCCTTTAGCAAACCCTTTCACTAAAAGGTGCTTCAACTGGTGTCCGATCTCACCCAGTAAGGAAATAAACATGTCAATATCGAAGTCATCGCAAAATGAAAAATCCAGGCACAAAAAATTGAGTCGCTTCAAAAGTGTCAAGTGCTGGAGACTGTCTTTGTGGAACACTTGAATGACAAGTTCTTCTACATCAGGGCAGGACGTGGTGGCAATTCTGATAATTTCTGGGAAGTTCGATTTGTAGTCGGATTTGATGGATCGAGATTTGATGGAGGCAGATTGAGAGATGTTGTCCAGTTGGATTCCCCAGAAGCAGGATTTCAATTTGAAGTTCTCGGCATGGTTCTTCTTTGTTTTGAGATGTTTTATAGCCATCGAGGAATCAAATAATCCCACAGAAGTCAGCTTAGGGCAATGTATCAAAATCTTTGAGATGATTGGATATACATCGAAACATTCCAAGCTGATGTCACAAACTGCAAATTCTTCTAGATTTATCAAGGACGACAAGAAGTTCTCCTTCCTACCAAAGTAAACCTCAAAATCCTTCTCTTGGATGTGTATTTTGAGGATTTGGAGGTTCTTGCACTTTTGCAGGATGTTTAAGTCGAAATTGATAATTGAATGGACTTCTGTCAAGTTTCGAGAAGCCCATATTAGCGATTTTATAGCAGATTTGGAGACACATAAGTCTTGGAGCATGATGAAGCTTCTGAGATTCGAACAGTGGTCTTTCGACAATCTACGTAGCAGTAAACTGGTTTCTTTCTTTTCAATTTTTAACAGAGTATTAGGGTTAAAGTTTTTAATACTGGCAGAAGACGTCTCTGAACGCGCCTCATCTAACAAAATATTCATTGTGTTTTCCTCGTACCAGCAGAGATCCAATCTTTGCAGTTGGTGGCTTGTGAACAGGTGGAAAAGACATCTATAACTTGGCACGTCGGCGCTATGCATATATTGTAGTATCAAATGGATTAGACCATCTACAATCCCTAGGCGGCAGTCGGGACAATGGATTTTGCAATTGTCCCACAATCCTTCCTTCAAATAGGCGATTGTTTGAATTTGGCACATTTCATACAAGCTTTTAATGGGCATTGTAAAGCTTCCAAATCTGAAAATCTGAAACAAGTAATATAAAAAAAATTAAGTCAATTCTTACTTTTTTTCACTATATTGCAGAAAAGTCCTTTACAAATAAAGTTGAAATTTTCCTCTTACATCTCGCGCCATCTATTATTTGATACATGCAATTTAAATCTAAAAAAACTACAATTAATTAATTAATAATTGCAAAAACTGTATTAGCATCTAGTGTCATCCACTACAAGTAAAAAAAATGTATATGAATTTGAGTGGATGAATAAAAAATATTTTATGAACGATTGAAAATTTGAACAAGATATATATAGGGAGAGTGTGGACTAATAGTAGGAATTTAATAATAATTTGTTAAAAAAGGGTATTTCACCTTGTTTGTCTTGATCACTAATTTTTATTGGAAAAGAATTGAAAAATAAAGTGGCCTAATAGAAGTAAAACTGTACCACTAAATTATACATTTTCAGAAAGATCTTTAATCTATTACAGTGGGTAAAAAAGTATTGGCAATTGCCTTAATTTATTCATATTGACAAATAAATAAAATGTTATGCAATTTTAGCTGTCGTAATTAAATACAAGACATCTTAGATATATAAAAATAGTAAAAATTTTATTTTAATTTGCATTTTCTGCGATTTTTTCTTTCAAAAACGAAAATTTGCATGTCTAAAAAGTATTGGCAAAGTTTTAACTGCTAAGCAAATTTTGTTACATTGAAGTCACATGTTTCGACTGATAAGAAACTCTACCGGTATAAAGTCTGCAAAACTACTCCAAAAGTGTCTATGCATTATTTTGCGATTACTGCAGTAAAATGACTTCGAAATCGAAGGAGTTGGACGTTAGTGTTAAAAAACACGATTATTAGGCTCAGAAATGAAGGTTTAACTTATCGTGCTATAGAAGTGCAGTTCAATATAAGTTTATTTACTGTCAGAAGTGTTGTAAAAAAAGTTCAAGGAAACAGGATCAACGGAAAATAAGACTAGAAGTGGACGACCTCGAATATTTTCTACAAGAGAAGAACGTGTCATTATTAACAAGGTTAAGAAAAACCTAAAATAAGTGCATCCCAGATAGCTAGAGATGTTGCTTTCACTTCGCAAAAGACTTTCAGCGTACAGACTGTACGGAATGTTTTACACGACAGAAGTTATTATGGAAGGGCAGTTAGAAAGAAACCATTCATCTCGGAAATAAATATTAGAAAGAGGTTAGAATTCGCAAAAATCCCAACGTTGATTTATCTGAAGAGTTTTAGAACACAGTTATTTTTTCCGGCGAATCAAAGTTTAACATTTTCTGCAGTGATGGACGATGATATGTGTGGAGGAGGCCAAATACTGAATTGGAAAAGCAACATTTAACTGCTACTGTAAAATATGGAATAAAGAAATATATTATCTAGCTTTATATATTTATATATTTGCATTATATATTTAAATGTTAATTATTTCTATGAGTGGGATATTTATCAATATTTACCTAATAATTGGATACTAAAAGTTTTATTTTTTAAAAATCAGATAATTCAAATATAGGTTTTTATTAGAAATATATGTAACCTCTCCAAAACGGTTTCTAGATTATAGTTCAGATTTACCTTTATATTGAAAAAAAGAGAATATCTGGTGGATCTAAACAAAACCTATCAACAACTTTATAAGGTAAAACGAAGTATGTTATTCATTATAAAGGTTTGAAACAGTACTTGAAAGTGAGATTAAAAGTAGCAAAAGTTCATAATAAGTTAAAATTCAAATCAAATTGGTTAAAAATTATATTGATTCTAAGTACTGAAATGATAGCTAAAGCAAATAGTGATTTTTAAAAAAAGATAGTTACAAATTAATGAATAATGCTGTTTTATTATAGAAAACATTAAAATAGAACAGATGTAAAAGGAAAAAACTCTTTTTAATGAAACTTCATTAGTTATTCATATGAATGAAACATATGTAAAATTTAATAGATAGGTTTATTAAATTTCACATATGTTCCATTTAAAAAATATTATTTTAAATATTTTTAAAAAATAAAATAAAGAAAAATCGAAATATTTTAAATATATTATAATATTTTTAAAATAATAAAACATTTATTATATATATTTTTAAAATATAATACTTTTTTATATTATATATTTTTTTAATTTTTAAAAAAATAAATATTTAAAAAAAAATTAAAATATATTTTTTTCATTTAAATGTAGGAAAGAGCATTTTAAATTTAACACAGCTTTAATATATGATGTTTATGAAAATAAAACTATATTAATGTAAATGATACAGATAATTTAATTTTTGATGTGACTAATGATTTTCTATTAAAGATATGATTATTTTTATACATATTTTTAATAAATAATACATATAATAAATTAAAAATAAAAAAAAATGTGCTAAATCTGCTCATAAAAAATTTGTGATAAAAAGAGGAAAATCATAAAAAATTGTTGCAAGATTTTATAGAGTGTTGTAATTTAAAATGGTAAAATTAAAGAAGAAATAATGGTTAATATTGGTAAAACTAAAGATAAAATAACAAAGAAAAATGATATTAAGACATGCCTAGCTGAAAATAAAATTTGATTTGATTGCTACAAAAGCTATGTATTTCATAAAAATTGACATTATAGAACAATGAATTAAGTAAAAAGTGTAAAACAGGAATAGTATTATTTTAATGTGAACGAGAAGTCTTTATTCTAAGAATAAAAAAAAAAAAAAATTGTGAAAAAAAAAAAAAATTTGTGATAAAAGAAGAAACTCATAAAATATTGTTGCATGATTTTATAGAGTTACAATTTAAAATAGTAAAACTAAAGATAAAATAATAGTAAAACATAACAAATACGTGCAAAGAAAAAAGATATTAAGACATGGTTGGGTGAAAATGAAGGCTACAAAAGCTATGTATTTCATTAAAAAATGGCCATTACAGAACAATGAATCTAATAAGAAATGTAAAACGGGAATTATATTCCATTAAAGTGAGCAAGAAGGACTTATGCTTTCAGATGTTAAAACTTATATTTTAGAAGATAACATTCCTACAAGATCATGATGTCATTATAAAAACATTTAAAAAATATTTGTATATAAATAATGATGTAGGATTTAACACCTATTATAATTAATCAAAATTTTGTTCTACCTAGTACTACTCAATAGAATAATTAATTGCCAGAGAAATTAGCTGGATAAATTAGAAATTGGATGTTGTTTAAAATGTATTTCTCTTTGCATCCGGTTGTGAATTAAACAAACAAGATTGTAATTAAAATGATAATCATCGATAAATAATAATAATGAAGTTACAAGTTATATTAAACAATTATAGGAATTATATGAAGGTACATTTTCTTAAAAATCAGGAATAATATAAGAATTTTGCAGACATTTTTTTTTCATTATTATAAAAATTTCTAAATGAATCGAAATATTAGGTTACGTTTTTTTTTTATTGTGTAAATGTGGGTATTATATAATTTATATTCTAGATCATTGTTTACAAATGAACCTTGGAAAAAAAGTAATTTAAAAAGGCTTGTTTATAAATAAAGACATGGAAAAATATGATAGTTTAAGATTTCCTTCTAATTTTTTTTTTTAATTAAATGAATGAAATGAGGTCATAATGATGTATAAAATTGAAATAAATAATAAAGACAAATAAATAAAATAAAGATAAATAAATGAAAATAAAACGGAAAATAAATGAAAATAAATAAAAATAAATAAATGAAGATAAATAATAAAGACAAACATACTAAATAAAGATAAATAAATGAAAATAAATGAAGATAAACAAATGAAAATAAATGAAGATAAATAAATAAAATAAATGAAAATGAAATAACGAAAATAAATATAAACAAATAAATGAAGTAATAATGATGTATGAAATAAATTAAAAAGATAGTTATTTTTAAATTTAATTAATTAATTTAATTTAAATTAATTTTATTAATTTTGATAAAAATTTAAAAAAACAAATTAAATTCATTGTTAATTATTTTTTTAATTTATTGTTAAATAATATTTTTATATTTATCATTAATTTATTCATAAATTTATTATTAATTATTTTTTTAATTCATTATTACGTAATTTAGTTTTTAAATTTATTATTAAATAAGTAAAATTTATTTGTTTATAAATTTATCAATTTTATTATTTAGATACTTAATTACATTTAGCAAATATATGAAAGAAAAAGTTGAAAGAAATCATACATAAAAATAAATAAAAAATTTGAAAAAAACAAAGAAATTAAAGAAATTAAAAGGGTCACTATCTATTTTCTTGTACAGGAATGTAATAAACATATGAATTTGAAATTACTAAAATCTCTTAATCATATTTTTAATATAAAATAGTACTTTCACTCTTAATATTAATAATCTTACTCACTATTCTAAAATTATTTTTCAGCTGTCATTTGTTGCGCTTGTATTTTCGGGAAGGTAGCCGGAAAGAGTATATGCACACTATTTGTGCAGTTAAAGTAATGCAAAACTTATCTTGCATTAAATTGGATAATAGAATAAATAATACTTAGTAAGTACTTACATAAAATCAGATTTTAAAATGAAAAATTTTTGTAGAGATGACGTACTGTATTTGATTATCAGTCTTAAAATCACTGCAGAACAACACAGAGCGTCTTTATTGATCGGCACACATTTTAAAGCCAACTGCGCATATTTTTGGTCATGCGGCATTTTCTATTGCGCATGTCGGAGAAACTCGACTTTTTTTTGTCAGAGTTTATGCCACCAGCCAGCCATTTTATTTTATCAAAATTGCACTGGTTAGCAGCATTTTTTTTTTTTTAATTTTCATTTCTCAGAACTTAATAGTTGCATTTTAATTGTGGTAAATCCTTATGCATAAAAGTATTATTATTATATGACACATTTATGTGAAAACAAAGTTTTTATAAGGCTAAAAAAAAAAAATTCAATTTTTACTTTTATGAAATTTAGGACCTGATGGCCGAGGGAATTCTCTGGCGCTCGTTGCCACAGGTTTCGGGTTCGAGTCCCGTCGGCGTTATTGATATTTGTAGTGATTCAGAACGCACTTTAAACCGTAAGTCTCTGTCTAACATCACTGTAGAGTCAGGCGTAGGGCCCATAAAGGATAACATCTCCTGTCTCGAAATCTGTCAGTAGGCAAACGGCCTTGGCCTACCATGAGGTTGTTGCTCAATGAGGATGATGATGATGATGATGATGGATGTTGATAAAATCTAGGCAATTGCATGCGTTCACATAATATTTTTCTCCCCGATATTCTCCTTTCAGCAACCAAGTACTATTTTACCTCAATTACCGAAACAGAAGCATATCTTGATGAAATTTGTTTCCCCTACCAGAAATTTCATCTTGTGACTGATGATATATTAACTTCCAAATCTTGCTGCTTTTGTGCAACTCTCTCTGAAACAGTAGGTTGGGAATTCCGGTTCTGTAGGTTCGGAATCCACATTAAACTGTAGGTCCGGGTCTAATTAGCCCAAAATGTACAAAAAAATTATAGTAGAGCGAGGAACTAAACTAAACTAAAATGAAACAGTAGGTGCCAAATTAAGAGACATTTCAACAGGATAGGGAATAAAAAACAGATTTGTTGAACGTTTTGTCTATCAGAATCAAAAGCTATACAGCATGATTATAAGCTACACAACATGACATCAAACCACTTTTTTTAGTTGAGAATGATTTTTTTTTCTTTCTAATGCAGCTGGCAAACACTTAGACAGCTTGGTCTTGGATGCCTTAAGGCAAGTGCTGCACAGACGTACTCACTTTGCATTACCCAAAGGGCGCGTGTAACTTGAAGATAAGCCACGAACGCGGAGTAACAATGCCCCCGCAACACTCTACGATCCTATTAGACCGGAACCTACAGTTTAAAATGGATTCCAAACCACTGCAAACATCCATGGCACGCCGGTCTCGAACCCGAAACCTGTGGCACCGATCGCCAGAGAGCTAGCCACTCGACCATTCAGGCCCTTGTTGAGAATGATTATGATCTATAATTTCAAAAGTATTTATTAGTAAAATTACTTTTTATAATTAAAATTACTTTTTCAAATCCATTAATATGTGTTTTATTAATAAAAAATACATGCAATTGCCACCATTTGTTTATACATATAGCAAAGTAGACATAGATTATGTTTAAAGTTTTACTAATATCCTCTTTTTAACTGATAAAGATGTAAAGTCTGTACAATTATTAAGACGTAAAAAATATGCAAGACCATAAATATCCATTAAAAATTGGAATATATAATTAGTATTTCAGGTTATGGACAATGAATTTGGCATCAAAAGGTCTAGTTTTAATAGAATAGCATAAATAAATTACTTCGAAAATTGCGTTAGAAATAAATAAAATACTTTTAATGCGTAACCATGTCAGCGGTGTCTGACGGCCGAGTGATTAGCTCTGGCGCTCTATGCCACAGATTTCGGGTTCGAGTCCCGGCCATGGATGTTTGTAGTGGTTGAATCTACTTTAAACCGTAGGTCACGGTCTAACACGATCGTAGAGCGTTGTAAGTGACATATTAAAAATAAGGAAAACTAACTTTCATATATAGTGAATAGGGGATTATAGTCCTGTTGCTTCACATCCCCATAAAACCACCTCATTCATCATCAAATTATTTCAAAAATTGCGTTAGAAATGAATAAAATACTTTTAATGCGTAACCATGTCAGCGGTTCTGATGCCCGAGTGATTAGCTCTCTGGCGCTCTATGCCACAGATTTCGGGTTCGAGTCCCGGCGGTGCCATGGATGTTTGTAGTGGTTCGGAATCTACTTTAAACCGTAGGTCCCATTTAGAGCGTTTAGTGACATAAAAATAAAGAAAAAACTAACTGTTCATATATATAGTGATTAGGGGATTATAGTCCTTGTTGCTTCACATCCCCATACACCATCATTCATTATTGTTTAGAAATAAATAAAATACTTTTAATACGTAACCATGTCAGCGGTGTTGATGCCCGAGTGATTAGCTCTCTTGCGCTCTATGCCAAGAGATCCCGGCGGTGCCATGGATGTTTGTAGTGGTTCGGAATCCACTTTAAACCGTAGGTCCCGCTCTACGATCGTAGAGCGTTGTGGAGAGTGACATATTAAAAATAAGGGAAAAATAACTGTTCATATATATAGTGAATAGGGGATTATAGTCCTTGTTGCTTCACATCCCCATACACCACCTCATTCATCATCAAATTATTTCAACAATTGCGGAATTAAAAAATACTTTTAATGCGTAACCGTGTACGGTGTTTGGCTGAGTGATTAGCTCTCTGGCGTCTATGCCACAGATTTCGGGTTCAGTCCCGGCGGTGCCATGGAGTTTGTAGTGGTTCGGAATCACTTTTTAAAAGTCCTGTCTAACACGATCGTAGAGCGTTGTGGAGAGTGACATATTAAAAATAAGGAAAAACTAACTGTTCTTATATATAAAGTGATTAGGGGATTATAGTCCTTGTTGCTTCACATCCCCATACACCACTTCATTCATCATCAAATTATTTCAAAAATTGCGTTAGAAATAAATAAAATACTTTTAATGCGTAACCATGTCAGCGGTGTCTGATGGCCGAGTGATTAGCTCTCTGGCTCTCTATGCCACATATTTCGGGTTCGAGTCCCGGCGGTGCCATGGATACTTGTAATGATTTGGAATCAATTTAAATTGTATGAATGATTGTCGATCGTTGGCAATAGAGCTGAAGGCCCTATCCCATAAAAAGAAAACATCTCCTGTTTCGGAATCTGAAAGCAGATGGCTATGGTGCAACGTGGAAAGTGCTGAGGAGTTGGCTAATGGTATTAAACAATTGCTGCTGTCTTCGTATGCACAGAAGGTATTCAGATTCACTGCTAGTGACATCTATAAACACATACACCAAGCTTAAACAGCAATTAAAAATAAATACTTAAAAAAATCAAATTATTCATAGGTAAATAAATAAATATTATTAGTCCATTTAATTTAAGTAGAATAAAGTAATTTGAAATTATTCAAAGGCTTAGAACAAAATCAGAATGTTAACGAATTCACCCTGGTACTTTCGTAATGACAGAGACGAGCTCTCTCGATTCCAAGTTTAAGACAATTTGTTTCACAAAATTTCTACTAAATTTATAATGATATGCGAAACATCAATAACCCTGTATTAAATATCCTACAAAAATTACGATATGATGTTTCTTCCCGCAAACATAGCAAAAGACCTCGCACTGTTCTAAATATTTTAAATTAACTTACAACTGCCTAGACGAAAAAGTTCGCTTTTCTCCTAATTTGTCAATTACATGCAACTGATTCCAAAAACATCTACATTTTTGATATTTTTCATTTTATAATTTTATTAAATAAATAATTCTCTTTTAAAAAAAAGGGCATTTAATTATCTATTTTGCTTATTAACTCAAAGGGCATGAGACCACCGCTATGTTTCAACATTTTACAAAGAAGGAGCTAGTGGCCGCTACGCGGCAGGATCTCCGTAATAATCTACAATAACAGAATAAAGTTACGCAGTTACGAATATGATGTTAATTTCAACGCTTGTCTCTCCGAAGATCTTAATTTAATTGTTTAATTCAACTTAATCCCATTAAATAGTTTCAAATTATTATCCAATTAATAGTTAAGTTAAGTTTAGTTTAGTTTAGTTAGTTAAGTTTAAATTACATATAATTCAAGGACATTCACTTCATTTATCAACAGTAAAGTATTTCGCAGTACGCCACGAAATCTAATCGAAGCATCATTTTTGTAAACTCTAGATGTAGACCTTAGCACTCTGTCATCAGTGTAGCACTTCAACCAGTTTGGAGTAAAAAAAAAAATATGATAAAAAATGATGGAAACGATATGGTTGCAAACAACGATTTCTTAGAATTATGCGTTTTAAATAGCTTTAGTGAAATGTTATCGTTAGGAAATTTAATTGACAGTAAACTGAGAGTATTTGAAACTGTAACTTGTGTTATGAATCATTGTTTAAACGTGAAATTTCTCGACACACTAATACTTGAATGTTTGCCGTTTTGATATCTGCTTTTTGTTTCATTCTAATATACAGTTTTCTGGTGAGTCATTTTAACCTGAATTTCGTGTATTGGTTGCAATTTTCGATTATTGATAACATTAAAGTCAATTTTTATATTCGGAAGACATTTTTTAAATGAAATCACAGGAAAATTCAGATTGTAGAATAATACCCTAGTAAAGTATATTTATATAAATTTGAAAATAAATACTGTTAATTATAATATATATAAATTATAGTTATAATTGTCTTAATAAATTATTTATTACAAATATTATTTAAATTGTAATATGTCTTTCAATTTTTTTTTTTTTTTTAAACTTCTGTAAATAGAACGTAATTAAAATGAATAATTTTTTATTTTTTGCCGTAGGATTGCAATTTTTATTATACATACAAATCAATTTAAAGCATTTACAATGCACTTCAATCTGATAATAAAATGCCACTTTGATGTTTGTTATGGGTGTTAAGAGTTATTATTCTCTTTCCATTAAACTTTCATTTATACACAAAATATCTGCATAGTTTTACAACTTGCAGGCTAGGAGATAATTTCAATAATCACCTTTGATGTTTGTTGATTTTAAATTTTGAGTTTTTCACTTGAATCAACTTATTTTGCTCCTTACATACTCAATAAAATCCTTTTTGAATTTTTAAAATGTCCGGAATTTTTAGATTTATTTTTCATCAACATTATTCAACTTGGAAATAAAATGATTTGCTGTTTCAGTTTATACAAAGCTCTGAAATTTCTTCGCTGCAGAATTCTCTAATACTCTAAGGTGACTTGAAATTGTCAATTTCGTATTTTGCATTGGCATATCGAGTTGAATAAACACTACCTTGGTTATCTTAACAAATATAAAATTTTTTGACCGTGAAATAAAAATCCTATAGTTAATTTTGATTATTTTACTGTATGCCTATTATTTTAACATTTGGAAAATATTCCAAGATTTTTAATTTGTCAGTTGTTCGTGCTTTCATCAATTTCTAAGCATCCTGACGTAGAAGCAGGTTCAAAGTTGAGTTTTCATATGCTTCCTCTTAATAATTAGAATTAAAAAAATTAAAGAAAGTAGCTATTTTTTTTTAAATTGTCTCATAGTATCATTTATAACATGTTAGATTTGTAAATATTAATGGAGGTTAGGCAATTTTAAAATAAAGTTTTAAAAATTGAATTATTTCTGCAATGAAATTTTCGCGCATTTTGGAGACAAATTTAGTTAAAACTTAATAAAATTGATTTAACTGAACATAAAACTTCCAACAAAGCGTCTCTCTTTGTTAATCAAAGGCAATCGTTGTTGAAAAGAATGATTTTTAAAGGTCCATTCATTAAGGATCAATAAATATTATTCGCAAATAATTTATATAACAGGTGGGCTGAAACGTTCATAGGCTGACACATAGATGGCGCTACTAGTATTAAATCCATATGATTTTTAGTTAGACCTAACCTTCAAACGACACTTGTATAAATTTGACAGCTGTGGCACTATTAGTATGTAAGTTATAGCATTTTTAGTGTTCATCACGTGCAGTCCACTCGGCTGAATGTCGAATGGACTCCGGTGTGAAATGATGGAGCCATGTTTCATCCATTGTCACATATCGACGCAAAAATTCGGGTTTATTTCGATTGAACAGCTCCAAACACTGCTTAGAATCATCAATACGTTGTTGTTTTTGGCCGATTGTGAGCTCGCGCGGCATCCACTTCGAACAGAGTTTTCGCATATCCAAATATTCATTCACGATATGTCCAACACATTCCTTTGATATCTTTAGGGTCTCAGCTATCTCAATCAACTTCACTTTACGGTTATCAGAAATTATTTTATGGACTTTTTTATGTTTTCGTCGGTAACAGCCTCTTTGGGGCGTCCACTGCGTGCATCGTCCTCGGTGCTCGTTTCGCCTCGTTTAAATTTAGCAAACCACTTCTCTACGGTTTATTTTCCTGGTGCAAAGTCCGAATAATGTTTATCAAGACAAACCTTGGCTTCAACAGTATTTTTTTTCGCCCAAAAAAGCAATGCTTTATTAACACACGAAATTCCTTTTTTTATCCAATTTTCTTAAACTAATAAAAGTTGCTTCACTAAAAATGCTATAACTTACATACTAATAGTGCCACAGCTGTCAAATTTATACACGCATCTTTTGAAGGTTAGTGCTAACTAAAAATCATATGGATTTAATACTAGTAGCGCCATCTATGGGTCAGCCTAGGAACTTTTCAGCCCACCTATTATATTTATACCTTTTGCTTTAGGAAATTTATTTACATTTACTACAGATAAAATAAATTAAATTATATAAATTCTTTACTGAACTATTTTGTCTTAATTTTATTAGCAAATTAATTAGCATAGAATTCATTAACATTCTCTTTAGAAAAATTTGTATGTCTACTAATTAAAATAAAATTTTGAATGTTTAGTTTTCACTTAAGAAAATTTGAGCTAACAGTATGATTATTTTTATTTAATGTCCTACTTTTACGAGAGGAGTAATAGATTTTCTTTGAAAGCGTGAAAATTCGCATAATATCACGAATTCATTAGGTCTTCATTCATTCTGGTCTCTCCTGCTTTCCATGCCAATTGTTGACCAATTAGCTAGCGATCTGGCCTTTAGTACCACATGCTTCATGTTCGAATCCTGGCAGTGGCGTGGATGTTTGTTAGTGGTTCGGAATGCATGCTAAACTATAAGTCCCAGCCTAATTAGCCCAAAGTGTGCATAAAATGACCGTAGAGAGATAGACTTAACCTCAATATTTTCAGACATTTTAATTAAAAATAATGTTAATTTTCTACAAGACTTTGATTTTTGATTGGATATTTATGTAGCTTGTATTGCTGACATTTTATAGCACGTTAATATCAAGACACGTGATATTTGTTATTTTCAATTGAATTGATTATAGACAGGATGATTGCTTTGGTAAGAGTATCCTTATATGAAGCTAAAATAAACTAATGAAATTGTAAATCATTAATTGATTTCATCAATATTTTCGGCTACCGCTCTGGCCTTCGGTATCACAGGCTTAAAGTTCGGATTCTGGCAGTGGCATGGATGTTTGCGAGTGATTCGATGAATCAAGGTTAAACTGTAGCTCCAAGTCTAATTAGCCTACAGTGCGTAAGAAACGTCCTTCAACAACGTGAGCAAAGAATGTCGTAGAGCGACAAACTAAACCTGCTTTCCATTCTTTTTCATCTAGCTATAGTAATATCATTTTCGAAAGGTCGGGATCATATCACGTTCAGGCTTTTATTTTCTGTTCATAACTTTTTCAGTGACATTTATGGGAAATACCAGTACTTTTAGGGACTGAATGGCCGTGTGGCTAGCACTCTGGCGCTCGGTACCACAGGTTTCATGTTCAAATCCGGCGCTGCCATGGTTGTTTGTAGGGGTTCGGAATACACTTTAAGTCGTAGATCCCGGTCTCATATGACTGTAGAGCATCACGGAGCAAAAGTCAGACTTCTACCTACGGGTGCTCCTTCACAACAGAAGCTGCTTGCTTCCCCTTCAACCTTGAGTCCATACAGGTTCATGGGCTTGGTCTAGATTAGATATCCACAAGTGGGCTGGGTAACAAGAACTGTTTTCATTTTTTTTAAAAAAAAAGATAACTGTCTAACTAGTTGCCAGCTGCATTAGAAAAAAAAAAAAATTATTCTCAAATGGCAATCTGTGCAATTTTTTGACAATCATCAAATATGCAATTTCGGTCTTGAGATATTCTTCATAGACATCAAAACTTTAGTATGGATAATGATGCACTTTTTCAATTCCTACTATTAGCTCACACACACACTCTCTCTCTGTCTATATATATATATATATATATATATATATATATATATAATATTCAAATTTGTTCAAATTTTCAATCGTTCATAAAATACTTTTTATTCATTCCACTCAAATTCAAATTTCAAATACATTTTTTTAACTTGTTGTGGATGACACTGGATGTTAATACAGTTTTTTCAAATATTTATTCAGCAATTAAATTGAATTAATTTTAGGTTGTTTTTAGATTTAAGTTGCATATATCTACCAATAGATGGCGTAAGATAAACTTTTAAAAAAAATGAATGAAAATTATTTATAAAGGACTTTCTGCAATATAGTGGAAAAAAAGTAGGAATTGACTTTTAAAAAAATTTTATATTGTTTATCAAGCTATAGTAATATCATTTTCGAAAGATTAGGATCTCGCTTATTTCACATTCAGGCTTTCATTTTCTGTTCATAACATTTTTCACTTTAAAAAAAAAAAAAAAACTGTCTAACTATTTGCTAGCTGCATTAGAAATAAAATTATTCACAAATGGCAATCTACGTAGTTTTTTGGCAATTATCAAATATGCTATTTCGACCTTGAGATATTCTTCAAAGATAGTATGGACTTCGAAACTATGGATAATGATGCACTTTTTACTTTTTAGATTTTTAACAATGATTGCTGATGAATACAATGTGAGGTACATTCTTCTCCTGAAGTTAAAAAGCTATCCACAATGGAAAGACCTCTCCGGAGAAGTGGTCATGGACGTTGGCTGCGGTGACGGATCCGAATCGACAAAATGCATTTTGCAACTTTTCCCGAGAGTTAAAAAAATCATTGCAATTGACAAGCTTCGCAGGGTGATTGCTGCAGCCAAGAGAGAAAATGCCCATCCAAAGATCGAATATCACGTAGCTAATATTACAAAAAAGCTAACATTGATGACGTGGTATAACAAGATATCCAAAATAATTTCCTTCCACTGTTTCGAGTTCGTGAAACTGAAGGCAGCTTTCCAGAATGTCTTTTTCTTGCTGAAACCTGGTGGTGAAGGGGTCATTGTGCTCATGACTTCTAACGCTTTTCGAGATGCTTATGACGAGATGCTAGGAAATCCAATGTGGAGTCGGCATTTAAAAGTATGTAAGAATTTAATATTTGGCTTCTTGAAATAGCTGCTGATCTCTCTATAACAGAGCCCACCTTGAACATTTTTCTGGCCCGTGAGATTTATCACACTTTTACAAAATATATTTATTTTTAACCCTTTGCACTTGAGGGCTCCGGAGCGGAGCCATTTAAAATTTGTCTTCAAGCTAGAGGGCTCCGCTATGGAGTAATATAAATAATGCGTTTCTTTTTAAGGCGTATATCAAACTTGCATGTGAATATGATCTTTTCACTAAAATCGCTTCGAATTGCTGGTAATACGAATGAAAAAAAATTAGAGTGCAAAGGGTTAAAATGGCCAATGTAGTGAAAATCAATGTATTAAAAATACATTGTGTGTGCATCCATATATTCAAAAATTAACTGCCGAAATTATGGGAAAAAATTAACTGGTATTTTAAAATAATATTCTTTTTCGAATTTTCAGATATTGCTTGTTTTATTTATGAGTTTACTGTTATGAGTTCGCAGAATAATTGAATTATATTCTGCGAAATCATGATGCACGCTCATCTTGGAACATCTAATATAACATGTTCTGTTTCACTTTAAATGACCTCAGTGACACAGTAATCGTCTCTAGATACGCACAGTTGATTGCTTATAGCAGAACATACCAGACTCTTAATTGAAGTTGTTAGTTCTTTTGGTTCAACTTAACCCGCGAATCGTTTTTTTCTAAAATGAAATTGACTAAACATAAAACACTTCAAACATAACCTGTAACACCCATTACGATGTGCAAATACCCAAATTGAGATCGATTTGCAAAGGCTAAGTGAAAGAGTGGAGAAACAAATATCGCACTGGTAGAATAAATATTTTTTAATGATTTCTTTTTTTTTTTATTTCGTTTATATTTATATACTTTTCATATTTCATTTTTTTGTTATATATTTGTTTACAGGTGTGCGTTTAGTATCATTATTATATTTGATTACATGTAAGAATAATAAACACTAACTCATTATATTTGAATTTTCATTGCAAAAATATGTCTATAGTGGGTTTAAAACTAATATGGGGATATATAATTTTATATGCGACCCGCGGGGTTAGGATGCATTTGAAATGTGGCCCGCAAGATTATTTGGGTTGGCCATCCCTGGTCTACAATATAAAAATTTTCAGTGTTTACGGAAAGTTTTTTTCCATGCTTTTCAACATTGCAAATGGCAAATCTCTAAAAATATACATTTTTATGACACTTATTTCAAATTCAATAAAGCACTTATTGAAATTGAAATAAGTATTTTGCATTTGAATCAAGTGACTTGTTTCAATAAATAAATTTCTTTTTTGAGAAGAAAATACCACGACAATAAATTTATTGGTGATATTTACCTTACTGCTCTAACAGTGTTGGCGGCAGGATAGCCAATTGCTAACGCTCTGCCCTTTGGTACCACAAGTTTCAGTTCCGAATTCTGGCTGTGGCTTGGTTTGTCGCTCTACGGCCATCTTGTGCACACTTTAGGCAGATCGGGATAAAACAGATCGGGTTTTATTTAATGCTAACAGATCAGATTTTAAACAGATCGGGATCTATAGTTTAAAGTGGATTCCGAACCACTACAAACATCCAAGGGGACCGCCGGGACTCGAACTCGAAACATGGTGTACCGAGCGCCAGAGCGCTAGCCTCTCGGCCATCGGGCACCTCTGGCTGTGACATAGATGTTTTTCAATAGTTCGTAATCTATTATAAATTGTAGGTCCCGGGAAATTAGCATAAAGTGTGCACAAAATGACCGTAGAGCGACAAACCAAACTAACAGTATTCAAATATTTTATTTCCAACAAAGTTTACGGTAGTAAATTGCTTAATTATAAAACTACTAATAGTCAACTTGACTTACAAATTTAATTATATTTTTTCAATCTGTTCCATTGTTTAAATGAGATTTTAGAGATAATTTAGAAATAATTAATTTGAGATTTTAGAGATAATTTAGAAATAATTTTTAGAGATAATTAGAGATTTTAGAGATAATTTTAGAGATTTTTAAAATCTAATTTTTTAGAGATAATTTTTAACTATAGAATTAGATTTTAGAGATAATTCTATAGTTATTTAAATAAACAAAAAATATATCTCAAGAACTTCATAATTCAAAATAATTTAACAGGAGAAATTTTAATTAAAATATTTGCTTAATGCCGTTTTGCATTTGATGATTAACTTGATCAATGGATAACTGAATTTACTGTCTTAATATTTCATTTCCCCTATTTTATTTAATGCTAATATATATAGTAACTGATATTTTACGTAAACTAGCCTTTTATATGATTGTAAATTTGTATATCTATATTGTATTCTTTAAACATGCGATAACATTACCATAAAATAAACTCTATAATCTTATGAAATAACTCTGTTGTATTATATATAATGTTAAGATATTTAATTGATGTGGTTTTATGGGTTATTGCAAAAAATAAAACATACAGTAATTTAAATGTATTATGGTGAGATTGATTTATTAATGTATATTATTAAATTAATTTTAATTCAACACCAAATCAAAAGCGAACACTTGCATTGTTTTGCCTACAAGTACAAATTTGAAATGAAAAGGAAAAGAACACTATAAATAGGAAATTAAACTTGCTTTCTCTAACATTTTTCTTTTCTTCATTTCTAGAATAGAAAAGGACCTTCAGCAGGTTTTGCAAATTACGTCACACATTTTCAATGTGCAGCTCTTGCACAAGAAGTCGGGCTGAATGTCCAATTTTGCCAAGCTCGCGAGAACACGGCGTGTTTTGAAAATGATGAAATCATGTTTCCGAGACACTGTTTGGTGTCTGTGTTTCAACAGGTGTGTTTCCGAGACACTGTTTGGTGTCTGTGTTTCCGAGACACTGTTTGGTGTCTGTGTCCGAGACACTGTTTGGTGTCTGTGTTTCCGAGACACTGTTTGGTGTCTGTGTTTCGAGACACTGTTTGGTGTCTGTGTTTCCGAGACACTGTTTGGTGTCTGTGTTTCCGAGACACTGTTTGGTGCCTGTGTTTCCGAGACACTGTTTGGTGCCTGTGTTTCGAGACACTGTTTGGTGCCTGTGTTTCCGAGACACTGTTTGGTGCCTGTCGAGACACTGTTTTGTCTGTGCTTTCGAGACACTGTTTGGTGTCTGTGCTTTCGAGACACTGTTTGGTGTCTGTGCTTCCGAGACACTGTTTGGTGTCTGTGTTTCGAGACACTGTTTGGTGTCTGTGCTTCCGAGACACTGTTTGTGTCTGTCCGAGACACTGTTTGGTGTCTGTGCTTCCGAGACACTGTTTGGTGTCTGTGCTTCCGACACTGTTTGGTGTCTGTGCTTCCGAGACACTGTTTGGTGTCTGTGCTTCCGAGACACTGTTTGGTGTCTGTGCTTCCGAGACACTGTTTGGCATACGAGGAGACACTGGGTTTGGATTGAGTTTCATCGTCTGTGAACTGTTTGGTGTCTTCATTCCAATGTAGAATGTTTTATTTACAACAGGGTGGATTGAGTTTCATCGTGAAAATTTCATTCCAATGTAAATGTTTACTTGAATGGCTGATTTGGCCCACCTTGAATATTTTCAGACCCGTTTTTCAGGCTACACTCTTACAAAATATATTTGTTTTACAATGGCCAAAGTAATGAATACCAATGTATTATTGAAATATATTATTTGTGCATCCATATGTTAAAAAATTAGCTGTCGAAATTATGAGAAAAAATTAACTTTGATTTTAAAGTAGCATTCTTGACAGAAGATATTACCAGATATTGATAACATAAGACATAATAGATGACATATATTGATACATATATATATGACAGATATATATAGAGAAATGACCCAGTTTGAGGAATCTAGCAAAAAAAGTTGTTAGCGCTTTTGGTTCAACTTACACCTGTGAATCTTTTTTTTTTTTTTTTTTTCCGAAAATGAAATTGACCAAAAACAAAACACGCTCAAACACAACGGACGCTAACCAGCAACACAAATTATAATGTGCAAATACCCAAATTAAGGTCGATTTGCAAAAGCTAAGTGAAAGAGTGGAGAAACAAATATTGTACTAGTAAAACATTTTTAATGATTTCATTTTTAATGATATATATTTCTGTATTTCTGTACAAGGGGCTGAATGGGCCGAGTGGCTTGCGTTCTGGCACTCGGTATCACAGGTTTCGGGTTTGAGTCCCAGCGGTGCCATGGATGTTTGTAGAGAATCCACTTTAAACAGTGGGTCCCCGGTCTAAAGGATCGTAGAGCGTTGCGGGGGTAGTGTTACTCCGCATCCGTAGCTTATCTTCAAGCTACACGCACCTCCTGGGTAATGCTAAGTGAGTAACATCGGTGCAGCGCTTGCCTTAGGGCATCAAAAGACAATTATCTAAGTGTTTGCTAGCTGCATTATAACAAAAAAAAAAAAATTTTTTTTACAATGTGCGTTTAGTATGATCATCACTATTATTTTATTATCTATGTTTACATGTAAGAATAATAGTCAACACAAAAATAACTCATTATGTTTCAATTTTTCACTCCAAAAAATGTATGTAGTGGTTCTAAATCTAGTATGGTTATATTTAATTTTACATGCGGCCCTCAGAGTTATGATGCAAGAGTTATGATTCCAAAGTGGTCCGCAAGATCATATTGGTTGGCCAACCTTGATTTACAATAATCCCTTTGTAGACGACGACGACGACGACGATTTGTAGGTTGACGGAGCTCCTTGGTTGCTAGGTAACGTTAACTCTTTCTTTGCATATGAAAGGAAATTACTTTAGCTCTAAGCCCATTGCATTAGTAATAAACAATTAATATAGAGATAATAATAAATGGAGAAGAGAAGTTTTTTTTCTCAAAGTATTTAATAATTATTAATTATAATTTAATAATTAAAATAATAAAGCAAAATGAGGATTTTGAAGAATTACAAAATGAACGTAGTTTGAAAGAGAACTTAAATAATAAAAACAAGTAATATAAAAAAAAAAAAAAATTAAGTCAATTACTACTTTTTTTCACTACATTGCAGGAAGTCCTTTATATATAATTTTTATTCATTTTTTAAGTTTATCTGGCGCCATCTATTGGTAGATACATGCAACTTAAATGTAAAAAAACTCAAATTTATTTTTAAATTTGAGTTTTTTTTTTTAAGTTGCATGGAAATTGTTGCATTCAAATTTGATTAATGAATTAATATTTGAAAAAACTGTATTAACATCAAGTGTCATCTACTACAAGTTCAAAAAAATGTATTTGAACTTGAGTGGATGAGTAAAAAAGTATTTTATGAACGATTGAAAATTTGAACAAGATGTATATATAGGAGAGTGTAAGCTAATACAAGGGTTTGAAAAAGAACATTATTCTAAGGGTATACAATTCAACATGACCTACTCAGTTTAATCATGTTCCACCATCCCTTGGTAAGTAAGTACATTTGCCCTTAAATTTTCTTAAATATGAATATTTCTTCATTTTTAAGGAAGTTTTACGTGAAAGTTTAATGAAAAGAAATTTTTAACTTTTTTTTTTTTTTAAAACTATCAGTATTTATTTTTTCAATTCCTTCTATTAGCTCACAACTCTCCCTATATGTATCTTGTTCAAATTTTCAACCATTAATAAAATATTTTTTATTCATCGACTCAAGTTCAAATACATTTTTTGAACTTGTAGTGACATTTGATGTTAATACAGTTTTTTTTCAAATATTAATTCATTTATTAAATTAAATTAATTAATTTTAGTTTTCTTTATATTTAAGTTGCATGTATCCAATAACAGATGGCGTCAGATGTAAAAGCAAAATTTTATTGTATTTGCAAAGGTCGTTTCTGCAATATAGTAAAAAAAAAACCAGAAATTGACTTTAAAAAATTTTTTTATATCACTTGTTAAATTCAAATTCTGCATCGCGAAATCGAGCTATCGTTTTAGGGTTGCAATTTTCTTCGCATAGATTCGCATCCGTCATTTGGCGTGCTTTGGCGAAAAACATTTTAGCCTCCAAATCCCAACGGGTCCCTATTCTGCGATGTTAACTTTGATTTTTTTTTTTCGGAGGGTGGAGGAACATTGGAGAAGGATTCAGTTGCAACGGGTAAATTTCATTCCAATGTAAATGTTTATTTAAAATAATTCCTCTGTAAAAGTATTTATTTGCATAACAAACATTTTCCTTGTTATATTAACGCATTTTCTTTTTTGGTAGGTGGTATAGCAAACTTCATTAGGGGGTATTCTCGGTATCTTCCCGAGAACCTGAAACACAGCTTCACTGAAGAATACACTTCTGCGTTATACCGTCGTCTAGTACCGGGCCGAGAAGGTCGAATATGCATGAGGCCGACTATAATCGTGATTCTAGTACAGAAACCAGATGCATTCATCATCTCGCATTTATAGGTGAATGCTCGAATTTACATGTATATTAAATTTAAATTTGAAACTCCATTGTATTTTTAACTCTAAAATGAATGTATTTTGAAGGTTTTAAAAATAAAAAAACTTTTTAAATTTTTTTTTATAGCTCGGTATCACAAGTTTCGGGTTCAAGTCCCGGCGATACCATGGATATTTGTTGTGATTCGGAATCCACTTTAAACCTTAGGTGCCCATCTAATTTGACAGTTGGGCGTAGTACTGACAAGCCTTCCCCGTAAAAAGGAAACATCCCCTGCCTCGAAATCTTCAAGTAGGCAGACGGCCTTGGCCCACCATGGGGCTGTTGCGACATTGATGATAAATCATACTCCTCATTGAAAATATAACAATATTGATTTGACGTGTTTTTCATAATTCACTTTTGTTTTTAAATCATAAAGCAAATATTTTCTATACAAGTGCATTAAAACCAAGTTCAATTAGTCATAGAACTACAAAATTGTAATATAGTCTCATTTTTCTGTAATCTTAACTAATCTTCCATCTACAACAATCGCACTGGTGCTTGGTACCATAAGCTTCGGGTTCGAATCTCGGTGGAGCCATAGACGTATTTAAGGGTTCGGAATTCACTTTAAGCCATGGGTCCCGGCCTAATAGGATCGAAGAGTGTTGTGGTGGTAGTGTTGCTAGCATCCGTAGCATATCTTCAAGCTACACATGCCCCGTGGGTAGTGTTAAATGAGTAACAACGGTACAGCTCATGTTTATGTCATAAAGATTAACTATCTTGACAGCTGCATTAGAACAACATTAAGATCCACAATGAGTAGTGTTTTTTTTTTTGATAATTCAAAATTACTAATGATAGTCATTTATTTCTCCATGAGATTACAGAACTAGTGTATGGAAAATATTACTTTTGAAATTAATGTAATAGGCAATACATTAGTCAATATATTATTGGTTGCATTCAATCTACAACAAAAATTAAAAAAGATCGCACGGTAACGTCTCGGCCTACACGACCTATAACGGCTTCAAGAGGGCCACTTACAGGTTCATGTGAACACATTAATTTTTATTTACAAGTAAATAGAATTCTGTATATTGAATGGACCTTAATGGTCGAGTGGCTAGCTCTCTGGCGCTTGGTATCACAGGTTTCGGGTTCGAGTCCCCGGTGGTGCCATGGATGTTCGTAGTGGTTCGTGATCCACTTTAAGCCGTAGGTCCCGGTCACATATGACTGTAAGACCGTCACGGAGCAAAAAGTCAGACTTCTACCTACGGGTGCTCCATCACAACAGAAGCTGATCCTTTCCCTCCATCCATGAGTAGATCACTCATGGGATGTCCGTCATGCTCTGCAGGACATTGAGGATTAGTCACAACATATATTGCAAAAAATGAAAATTAAAGAGCATCTATAAGTGCGGTTCACTCCAAGGACGGAGGTTTTCAGAGTTATCGAGTCTACAACGAATCTAATGCATTGGTCTGCGGCAGACATTAATTGTGGCACGGCGTGATACACTAAACCACAAGGGGCTCACTTTGTAAACAGGGGGAAAATACGGCCTATTCAGTCACTTTAAAAAAGAAAAACAACACTTCTGGTTTACTCATCGTAAAACTCTCCCCCTTTCTTCTTCAAAAACCTCCCTTTAAGAAAATCCATCAAGACGGTGGGAGTCAGCTTCCCTCACTTCTCATTCGAGTAGACATTTCTCAGCTCGTAGTCTATCACCAATCACGATGGAACAACTCGTGATATTGCAATGGGTTGATATTTAATCTGTAGTTGTTTCGACTTGTGAAGGTCGCAGGGACATTGGTTAATTTCCTGATTCTCATTATACATGACACTGAAAATCTGCTATCAGATTTGAGTGACAGGTTGTTCTCATTAGTACAAGACACTAATTACATGTAATATAACTACCCACAATAAAACTTCTGCTATCAAATTTAAATGAGTTTATTATATTCTTTAAATAATATACATTCCTCTTTTCTGGGAATGCTCTTCAGAAAAATGCTACATCACCAACTATTTTAAATGCTTTTTTTCGCCCAACGCGAATAAAATTAACAAAACATTTTCTTCATCAGTTATAGTATTGATGTTAATTTGATATAATGTCTGGAACTCGAATCTGTTATTGAGGTTACACCATGTTAAACTAATAATAAAAATGTTAATAATGCAATATGGTATAGAGTATCAGAAAAAAAAAACTAATTTTATTCAAATTAATGCTTTTTTTATGATAAAGAATTTTGATGAAAATTTTAGCAAACAAAATATTGTAATATACATTAATTTTATTAAACTTTATGATTGTCAATAATCATTCTCCAACTCCTAAATTTCTGGATTAATTGAATTTAAAAAAAAAAAAAATAAAATGATTGGTTAAACTGGTTTTATATTTTGTTTTGTTAAAAACAAAAAACGAAAAAAATCTCTAAAAATCAAAATTAATTAAATCAAAGGATGTCATGTTTTTTTAAAAAAAAAAAAAAAAACTACAATTTCACATTGTTTGAGAATCAATTTCTTTCTTATGGATTATACAGTGATATTATGGTATCAAAAACATCAAACTAAACATTAAAACACAATCGCTTTCAATCATGACGTCCCTTTGAATATGCACAGGATCGACTATTAGTGTTTGCGTTAAAATTAAGTCAAAAATCTGTCTCTCAGATACACAAATGAATTATAACGGGATTGCAAATTAGAAAAATGATACTTATTCCAAATAACAGCCTGGGTATCTCTTCACAGAAGGGAAGCACTCAAAAGAAACATCATAGATGGCAGAACTGCAGCAACATAATAATAGTAATGTAAAATAATTCATTTAGCATCTATTATAATTATTTAATCAATTCATCAAAAAACACCCCCATATTTTTTGTAAAAGATTTTAAAATATGAACTATTTCTCCGATATTTTTGCTAAACAATTAATTTCAATTAAAAAAGGATAATTATATTGTTTAGAATATTTATAAATATAATTGATAGATGGCGCTACCAGAGATCATATGAAATGGAGGGGATTTTTTTCTGAGTATGTAAGTGCAAAGGAGCTGTCTTGAGCCTCTCCCTCACAATACGCTTTTACAAATATTCAATTTGATTGGCCGTTGAAATCACGTTGTTTGATTGTATAATTTTCATTTCTAACGGCATGTAATTTTTTAAAAGCAAACTTTCGATGATGTCAGATAATGAATTATCAAAAATATTGAAAATTCTATATTTAATTCTGTGCTCCTGAATGGTCGAGTGGCTAGAGCTCTGGCGCTCGGTACCACAGGTTTCGGGTTCGAGTCCCGGTGGTGCCATGGATGTTTGTAGTGGTTCGGAATCCACTTAAAACCGTAGGTTCCGGTCCTAATAGGATCGTATAACGTTGCGGGGGTATTGTTACTCCGCGTCCCTTATCCGTGGCTTATCTTCAAGTTACACGCGGCCCCTGGGTAATGCAAAGTGAGTAACGTCTGTGCAGCGTTTGCCTTAGGCATGCAAGACGTCCATGTCTGTTTGCCAGATGCATTGGAAAAAAATATTTACTTCTGTTATACTGTATTTATTAAAAGAGAGTTTTTAATGTTACTGAAGAACGTATTTATAGCGTTATTTCATAATAGTTAGGAGTTTTGATGATTGAAACACATCATCAATAAATAGTACAAGATATCATTGCACTGAAATAGAATTATATGATTTAATTGCTATTTACAGGAGCTGCATAATGCAAGCACAGCACGACTCGCCGCCAGTCTTTCGAAACCAAAAATCAAAGACATGTTGCCAAACGCTGTCGCAAAACTTCTGACAAATCGTCAGAGAGTGCGTAGTAAGAGAGTGCATATGAAAACTGCTGCGAAGATTTAATGCTCGCTGCAGTAGAATTTAAAAAATAATCACATTTGTAGTTGTATGATTTTTGCATTTACTATTCATTAAAATAAATATCAGCCAGCCAAAAATTGCAGTTTTAAGGACGTATTGAAGTTCATATATATAAAAAAAAATTATATATAAGTTACAAAAAAAATACAAATAAAAGTTAAGATATAAATGAAAATAACGTTATTTTTCAATATATCTAGAATCCAAAGCCAAACAGTATTATCAACTTTTTTATGGTCACATGTTTTTCTTGAATACAACGAAGTAATGTATGCGTGTGGTTCTGCTTTTTATCATCCGTTAACTGCAATAAATTTACTGATGGTTTATCGATTCTTTTCATCTAAATAATTGAAAATCTAATATTTAAATAATTGCTTAGTGATTTAAATAAAATAAAATTGATTAATTTTTTTTCTTAAATTTAATATGGATAAAGTTGATTTGTATACCAATCTTAATTTCATGACAGTTTACCGCAGCGTAATTGTTTCGACATGTTATAGATACAGACGATTTATTTTTAATTAAAACGATGACCCTGTTAAAAATAGAAGCCAATAATAAATACAATAGAAATTTTTGCATACCGTACTTTAAAAATACGGTTTTTTTTTCCCTAACCCGCATGCTCATAGGAAATTGCGCATGCGTATCTATAATAATGTTTCCTATGAGCATGCGTTGCTAGGGAGAAAAAAATACCGTATTTTTAAAGTACGGAATGTAAAAACTTTTAATAAATATTTAAAATAATTAAATGCAGACGTTTTTAAAATTTTGAATTGATTTACATCTTTGTAGCAACTTTTTATTATCATTTTTTTAACATTTCAAACTTTCGCGATAATAGAGAGTTTTTGCATACCGTATTTTTATAATACGGTATTTTTTTCTCCCTAGCGCGCATGCTCATAGGAAATTGCGCATGCGTATCTGTAATAACATTTCCTATGTGCATGCGCGCTAGGAGAGAAAAAATATCGTATTATAAAAATACGGTATGCAAAAAACTATTATCTTCAAAACTTACCTAACTCATTTGTTTCTCTTAGATAATGATCCCATATTTATAACAACATTATTTTCATTCTTTTTATCATATGGTGTGAAAACGATAAGATATATTAAAAGAAACGCTAATTGCTTATCATATTCACCAGTGTTGACCATATGTGAGCATGCCTGATTTGTTTCGCACTGTTGACACATCTTGCTTCACCAACACCTAGTTTCAAAAGTTGTTTCTTAACAAACTAGGTCAACAATTCCTTTATTTGGTTTCTCACAGGTTTGGACCTGGGGCGTAGCTCAGATGGTAAAGCGCTCGCTTAGCATGCGAGAGGTACCGGGATCGATACCCGGCGCCCCAATTTTTGATTTTAATAGAATAAAAAAGGTTTTTAAATTATTTTAATTTTTTCTTGAAATTTCCACCACAATTAACATGAGAGGTATTCCACCAAAATAGTAGAAAGTTACTACATTAACAATATATTTTGAAAGAAAATTGACAAAATTGGCGATGTACAAAATTTAACAAAAGAAGCCCATAATATAAATAAGAAATTGGGTTTGTCCAGTTTTGTTAATGCCCATAAAGGAAAATGGGGTTAGCTAAGTTTCAAATTATATCGGCTTAGTTCTCAAGTTCCATGGTTAGGATGTGAATAAAATGAGAGCAGAGAATCTAATAGTTATAATATGTCGAAATATAAAAATATATTATAACTATTAGATTATCTGCTCTCATTTTATTCACATCATTATAATATATATTTTTAAATTTCGATAAGGGCCTGAATGGCCGAGAGTGTCCAGCGCTCGGCCGCTCGGTGCCACAGATTTCGGGTTCGAGTCCCAGCGGTGCCATGGATGTTTGTAGTGGTTCGGAATCCACTTTAAGCCGTAGGTCCCCGGTCTCCTATGACTGTAAAAGAGCGTCACGGAGCCAAAGTCAGACTTCTGCCTAAGGGTGCTCCATCACAACAGAAGCTGTCCCTTTCCCTCCATCCATGAGTAGATCACTCATGGGATGTCCGTCCCACTGCAGGACACTGAGGATGTCACAAACAAACAGTCCATGGCACCGCCGGGACTCGAACTCGAAACCTGTAGTAGCTAGCGCCAGAGCGCTAGCCATTCGGCCATTCCTTCAATCATGAGTATGTAACGGGTTCGTGGGCTTGGTCTAGATGTCTGCCAAGTGGGATAAGAAAAACAACAAGAAAATTGGTTTATCCAGTTTGGTTAATGACCATAAGGAAAATGGGTTTAGCTAAGTTTCAAATGATATTTGCTTAGTTCTCAAGATCCATGGTTAGGATGTGAATAAAATGAGAGCAGAGAATCTAATGGTTATAATATATTTCGATAAATATCCATGTTCTTCTTTTATACGTCAGATTTTATCTCGTAGTCTCGCTCACATCTATAAACAATATAAAATATGCTGAAATCTGCTCGGCAAATTTCAACTTATCATGTGTGAACATTCGAGAACGCATGAATAAACTCGGGTTTAATAATGCAAGAGATATATGAAGCAATTGATTGGAATACTACAAGAATGGCCAAATTCAAATAGCCACATATGTTGAACAGCTCAAGAACTTCATGAAGAATGAACTGTTCAAGAATCTCTAAAAATATACAAAAGTAAGATAAATGTCGTCGGAAATGAAGAATGAAGTATTCCCCAATTCTACAAAAAACTTTATCACATTCAATAACCAAAAGAATGTATGAATTTTGAAAATTCTAGTCATAAATGAAGGAAAAAATATTCCAAATACAATAAGAAGCACTCTACAGTTCAATAGGCATGGGAAAATGCCAAAAGTGATAAATATGAAACTTCAAGAAGAACGAATTGATCAACGCAATACGAGTACTTATAGCCATTGGATATACAAATGCTTAAAATGCGAACCCAAAACATGAAAAGTGATTCAAAACCATACGGCAAAACATTTCAAGAAAAGTCAAATTCTCCAGAAAATTCCTGAAAATTTACGTTATTCATGAATCATTTCAAGAGTTAATGGGCCAAACTACCATTTTCCGCCAAAATTTGCAATGCAGTTTTATTTGCTTGCTCCTCATTTTCGGATAGTGTCAAGGACATCATGTTCACACATGATAAAAAAATACTGAAAATATTTGATAAAAATGTTTTTGTTATCATTAAATAGATATTAAAAACAGTTTGAAATATTTTATTCAATCAAATAATTATTTAAAAATATCTAGAAAAAAATTAATTGGCAAATAAGCAAAGATAACAGTCAAGTCAAAAAATTAATATCACAACAGACATTATTTTTAAATAATTCACTATATTATAGCAGGGTACCCAGTGGCATTTTGGAAAATTAAGCTTCATATCTTGAAAATGTTTCCATAACTCATCTACTATTCTAAATTTCCTGTTCACATTCCTCTTCTTGACATCCAATTTGGAACTTCATGAATTTGATTAATAATATGAATTTGATTAACTTCATGAATTTGATTAATAAATGAATTTGATGAACTTCATGAATTTGATTAATAATTTGATGAACTTCATGAATTTGATTAAAATAATTTGATTAACTTCATGAATTTGATTAAATATGAATTTGATTAACTTCATGAATTTGATTAAATATGAATTGATGACTTCATGAATTTGATTAAACTTCATGAATTTGATTAAATAATTTGATGAACTTCATGAATTTGATTAACTTCATGAATTTGATTAAATATGAATTTGATTAACTTCATGAATTTGATTAACTTCATGAATTTGATTTGAATTTGATAAACTTGATTAACTTCATGAATTTGATTGAACTTCATGAATTTGATTAAATATGAATTTGATTAACTTCATGAATTTGATTAAATATGAACTTCATGAATTTGATTCATGAATTTGATTAAATATGAATTTGATTAAATGAATTCATGAATTTGATTAAAAACTTCATCAATTTGATTAAAAATTATGATTTTGAACTTCATTAATTTGATTAATATTTGATAAACGATTTGTAGGTTGATGGAGCTCCTTGGTTGCTAGGAACGTTCTTGAAATGAAACATTTTTCAGGGCACACATTTGTTAAAATCGCTTTTTTACATTGTGATCCAATTTTGATACGAGTCTGCAACTACGCTTTTCATAAATTTGAATCACAAATTGAAAATTAAATGAATTTTTTAAAAGGTATACTATTAAACTTGGTATGATCAACAATTTTGATAGAGAACGGAAAGTGCGGAATGTGATTCACCGAATTCAAAACGAATGATAAAAACTTCATGCCAATTTTTATTTAAGTTCAAAATATGGATATGACAGTTATAATTCCAATTGCACCTGAAAAGTACTGATTAAAATAATTTTTATTAATGAATTTTATGAAATTGAACTGTTTTTATACAACAAATCCTTTTATGAATTAATTATAACTTCAGCTGTTGTCAATTTGATTAAAAAATTAAATTTTGATTGAATTCAAATTGACTTAAGTCGCAATCATCAATTTGAATCAGATATTAGCAATGCATGGAACTCCTTAAGTTATATTGCTAGGCAAACGTTCTTGGAAAAAAAGTGGTGACAGATTTTTCATCCATGATTGCAGTCATTGTTAAAATGGCTTTTTTACACTGTGATCCATGCATTCTTGAAACGAGTCTGTAAAAAGTTTAACTACTGCGTTTAGTATAAATTGTACTAAATTATCAAATTGAACACATCAAATGATATTTTTCTAAAAGGATTTATACTACCTTCAAAGAATATAAAAAAAAAAGTGGTTGATCAGCAATTAACGATAACAGCTAGTAGAAACGGATAAGTGCGGAATCACGTGATCTTATTGAATACTCAAAACGAATCAGATAAAAGAGCATGGTAGATGCCAGGCGATTGTTGTCATTTTTGTTGTTCCAATGGAAATATTCTTTTTAGGATAGAGTGAAAGGAAAATATATAATTATTTTATAATAATTTTTAAAATTATAAAAACCATTCTTAAACATGCTCTTCATCCTTGAAAAGTACAGGAGAAAACATGGTAAAAAGCTCAACTACTGTACGTTTAGTATAAAGATGATTACTAAATTATCAAGTAATCAAATAAAATGATCAATGATCATACGCTATCGGAATTCGCATAACGTTTCCTCTTTTCTAAAAACCGATACTATAACCGTCGTTGACAGCAGCCTAGTGCGTGAGTTCTTCTGCACGTTAAAAACACACGTTACAGCGGGCACGCGAATTTTTAATGGGTTTTTTAAATATAATTGGTTATTAAATATATTTACTGAGGAATATTTATATATATATTATTATTATTATTATTTTAATTAGAATATTTACTTCTTGACTTATTCCTTTGGCTAACACGGGCCTGAATAGCTGAGTGGCTAACGCTCTGGCGTTCGGTACCAGAGTTCGGGTTCCAATCCCGGCGATGCCATGGATGTGTGTAGTTGTTCGGAATCCACTGTAAACCGTAGGTCCCGGTTTAATAGGATGGTAAAGCGTTGCAGCTTATCTTCAAGTTCCACGCGCCCCTGGGTAATGCGAAGTGAGTAACGTCTGTGCAGCGCTTGTCTTAAGGCATCCAAGGCAGCTGTCTAAGTGTTTGCCAGCTGCATTAAAAAAAAAAAAAACCTTTGGCTAATAAAAAATATTTTTCTCTCTTTTACGTTTTGTATATATGACTTTTTAGTGGGTTATTTAATATCTCATTTGTATAATGTCTGTAAATAATAAAAGCTTTTACAGGGCACACTCTTAGTCTTGTAGAGGTTGAGCTTTTCTTAAGTTGAAAAGAAAAACAAATATCACCCACCAATAACTTTTTACCATTTGAAATGCGAATGTCACTCTCCTACTTTGTTTGGAGTGACAATCCATGCAACTATAAGAAATCTAGCAATGTTTTTAAACTTTAAATCTTATAAGTCCTATTTAAACTATTGTACGAGTATTGCATATTTTTTTTGTTTTTGTAACCAGAATTTTATAAGGTTATCACGAATTTAAAAATTATAATTGATTTGTCGTTATACGGTCATATTTTTGCACACTTTAGGCTAATTAGACCGGGACCAACAGTTTAACGTGCATTCCGAACCACTAACTAACATCCATGCCACAGCCAGGATTCGAACCTAAAACGCCTGTGGTACCAAAGGCTAGAGAGCTAGCCAATTGGCCATCGGCCACTAACAAAACTAAGAAGTTACGTTTAACCATCGTAATGTAAAAGGAAAATTTCTTTTAAGCCTACAGGACTGTTTACATTAGTCGTGAATAGATTATTAAGTTAAAAAGGGTTCGGTATCTACCTGTCTAGGTAATTTAAAATGGGCATTTTATGTATCTTTATTCAAAAAAATATGATCACGATCTTGAAATATTTTTGTACATTAAATATGAAGTAAGTGAACATTTCTGAAGTTATTTACATCATCATCATCTACTGCAGGTTTCGGGTTCCAGTCCCGGCGGTGTAATGGATGTTTGTAGTTGTTCGGAATCCACTTTAAGCCGTAGGTCTCGGTCTCATATGACTGTAAGAGCGTCACGGAACAAAAGTCAGACTTTAAACCTACGGGTGCTCCATCACAACAGAAGCTGCCCCTTTCCCTCATCCATGAGTAGATCACTCAAGGGATGCCCGTCCCGCACTGCAGGACATTGAGGATTAGTCACAACAAACTTTTAACTGAACAGAAGAACGGAGAGATCTGGGTCGGAGCAAAGTCATGGAATTAAATTTATGTCATCTGCGGTATGCAGTTATGTAACTGTGCTTCCTCCTACACACTGGAAAGAGGCCCTTTGGAGATCAGGGGAAATGTTCAATCAGCCTCAATACACTCACCAAAAAGTAAGTACTGCGCAACTTACGCTCCCGTTAAGAAACGTTTAGTTAATAGTCTCTCATCCCGAAAGGAAATATATTTACGGCACCCTGCACATAGCCGAGTTTCGTATTTTCGGCTGAGAAGTGAAATCTTTCCACGAATCTATAATCAAATGTCCTAAAATGTGTTAAATATTGTTTGTCTCTAATTGTATGTGTGTGGTGTTTGTGCGTGTGTCAATAAAGTTCTGAGTTCTCCGACCTGTGCCTCAAGTATATAAACCCAAACCAACCCAGTTACAATCCAGTTACTCTAACCCACAACATTCAAAATAAGATATTTATTTGTACAAAATTTATTTTTTATAATCTCAAGTAGAATCCCATAACCTAACTTAATTAGATAAATAATTTTCAATTTTGGCAAAGAGCGACCCCTGTGACATTCGGGAGAAATTGTCAGTAGGACTCGAGACTCTCACCCGTGAGGAAGATAGGCGTAACCGGTGCTGCTGCTGAGAAACGTTTAGTACAGAACAATCTCGCGTTTGTGTTGATAAAGGTTTAGTTTGCAATCTCTCATCCCGAGATTTTAGATTTTGGTTTGTGACTCTACTGTCATCTTGTGCAACCGAGGTCTAAACAGACATTGACCTACAATTTAAAGTGGATACCAAACCACTCACGAATATCTATGCCACCCTTAGGATTCGAACCAGATGGTTATCCAGATGGGAAATATATTTAGCACAACCCTGTGTAACAGTTACCCTAGAGATTTTCCCATGAAGAAATATATTTCGCGCATCCACGCAAAACTAAGTATCGGGTTTTTCGGATTAATAGTGGAATCCTTTCACGAATCTATAATTATTTGTCTAAATGTGTTAAATATTGTATATCTCTAATTGTATGTGTAATTTCTGTGCGTGTGTAAAAATAAATCTGAGTTCTCCAGCCTGTTCAAGTATCTCAACACAACCATACCCAGTTACAATCCACCGAAAACGCTACAAATTTATATTTTTATAATTGTTTATTTCACTAAAATATTCAAAAGAATCGTGCGTTCAAAATAAGATATCAATTTGTACAAAATTTATTTTGGTACTCGAAGCAGAATCGTATTAACAATCTTAATGAGACAAACTATTTATAAGTAGGTTTGTGTCACAGAAATTAGGTTAAATTCGCAACACATCATCCATACCTAATTTAGAAAATATGTTGGTGTTTTTTTTTTTTTTTTTATTCCCCTATACTAAAAACAAGTAATATATAAAAAAAAAATTTATGTCAAATCCTATTTTTTTCTCTATATTGCAAAAGTCCTTTATAAATAATTTTCATTCATTTTTTTTTAAAGTTTTTCTGGCGCCTATTAAGTTTATCTGGCCATCT